>CAUYRT010003910.1:0-134215 GCA_963574885.1 Lepilemur ruficaudatus | reverse complement strand
GCTATCCAGTTTTCCCAGCACCATTTATTGAAAAGAGATTCTTTTCTCCAGTGTATATTTTTGTCTGGTTTATCAAAGATTAGGTTACCATATGCAGATGGTTTCATCTCTGTATTCTCAGTCGCGTTCCAAAGATCAATGCTTTTGTTCTCGTGCCAATAAAAAGCTGATTTGATTATTATTGCTTTATAGTACAACTTGAAGTCTGGAAGACTGATGCCTCCCAGTTTGTTCTTTTTTCTTAAGATTGCTTTGGCTATATGGGGTCTTTTCTGGTTCCACACAAAGTGAAGAATTATTTTTTCTAGTTCTGTAAAGAATGAAGATGGTACTTTGATGGGGATTGCATTTATTCTGTAGAACACTTTAGGTAAAATTGACATTTTAACAATATTGATTCTACCAATCCATGAACAAGTAGATTTTTTCATCTTTTTACATCTTCTACAATTTCTCTTTTTAGTGTTTCATAATTCTCCTTGTATAAATCGTTCGTATCTTTTGTTAAATTTATTCCTAGATATTTAATTTTTTTGGAGGCTATAGTAAAGAGTATTGCCTTTTGGATTTGAGAAACATCTATATTTTTACCTTATAATTTTAAACTCTTTGTTTCAACAGCACATCAGCACTTCCATTCAACATTGTTTTGGAGTTACTAACCAGTTCCATAAACAAAGGAATGAATTAAAGGTTATAAGGATAAGAAAGGAGAAAAAAAGTCACTTTCAGATGATATAATTATCTGCTCGAAATCCCCCCAAACTGAGTAAAAAATAAGGATAATAGGGGAGTTGAGCAAAGTGGCTGAACATAGGATCCATACAGAAAAGTTGATTATACTTCTGTAAACAGTAAACAATTAGAATAATAATGAAGATACCATATACAATTAAAAATATAAAGTACAATATTTAGGAATAAATCTAACAAAAGATATATAAACCTGTAATGTAGAAAGCTATAAAACATTTCTGAAGCATATTTAAAAATCTAATAGATGGAGGAGTATCCCTTGTTCATCAATGGAAAATATCATAAAGACCTTAATCCTTCTATATAGATCTATAGGTTTAATGTAACTCCAGCCAAAATCCCAAAAGGATTCTGTGTATAGCTCAAAAATGCAAAATACTTTTCTAAAAAATGAAAGCATGTGAAAGAAGTGGCTCTTATACATAAAGACATATAGAGTGATATTAACTCTATATGTTATTAGAGTTATTCACACAGAAGAGAAAAATCCATATATGAAATTGGATATAGAGCTCAACAAAAGACCGGTGTATATATAGAACTTTGGTATTTAATAGAGGTGGTACGTAAGATCACTTGGGAAAGCAGTTATTTTTCAATGGTTACTGCTGAAAAAATTGGTTGTCTATAAGGAAAGAGCACAAAAATTGGTATCTACTTCATACCATACACAACAACTTTCCATGGATTAGGAATTTAAATAGCAAAGGCAAAAATTAAAAGCTTTCAGTAGAGTTAATTTGTTTTAGAGAAAGTAAAGTAATGTGACATTTGTCCACACCCAAATTTTCATTAACATATTCACATCTGGTTTAGTTTTAATATTTAACCCATATTTACTACTGGACAGAGAGAATTGCTTGAATAAAAATTATTAAGTTTTTGTTTCCTTTTATAAAGTGATATCCATATTTTCTCCACTGCTCTCCCTTCTCCAATGCTTCTGATTACTGGGGAAGAAAATCTTAAATTAGATATTCGTGTTTTCATCTTTGCAATTTTTTTTGCTAAATAAATAAGGATCTATCCAGGGGAGACAAAAAGATATTGGAGTAGGACTGAGAAAAGCAAGAGGCAGCAAATATGAAAAACTTTGAATTCCAAGTATGTATTAACAGTTCTTACATTGAGATACTGTTCTTATGTCAGATACTGTTAGTTGACTCCCTCAACTCCCCCTGCAACTTCTTTTTACTTGTCCTTCTCCATTTTGGAGGCTAAAAGCTCATCTTTTCAGACTCCATTTTAACTAGAGGTGGTCATGTGACTTGGTTCTGGCCAATGAGCATAAGTGTTGAAAGACTTCACTGCTTCGTTGATGCCGCCTCTTTGCTTTCTTCCTTTCTGCTGCCTGGAAAACACAAGTCATCCCAGAACTATAGCAGCAGTTACTAACGGTGACAGCAGAAGGGCAAGGGGCCTGCTTTCTTGGTGGTATCCTTGAACCCCTGTACATGCCCTAGACCATCCTACCTACCTACAACCCTTTGTTACATAAGTGACGTAAACCTATGTCTATTCAGTTACCATTTATTGGGCTTTCTCATTCATACGCACTATGGAGTACAATCCTAATCAACACTCTCCATGTGATGCTAATTCACATGTGTGTACCTGAATGCAGTGGTTATCATTCGTTTATATGAATGCCTGCAACTTCAGTATACCTCTCTCAGAATTTAACAATTCCTGTGGACAAAGATTAAATAGTAAAGACAAAGAGGAATTGAGTTATACAATTTAATTTGATTTAACAGGTATAAATAGGCCCTTCTATTTCTGAAAAAGAGAATAATTTTTATACATTCTGGAAGTTTCACAAAAACTGATCATGATTTTGACCACAAAAATGTTAAAATTTTTAATGGAACTGTTAGCTTTTCATGGGTCACATTTCCCTGGCAATAAACCTGTATTTGAAATAAATGGTATTAATAAATAGATAAACATAAGTTCTTACTACCTGGAAACATACTTCTAGAAATATTATGTTGAGTCAATAAGGAAATGAAAGTGGGAAGCTATCCAGGCCTCAGGGAAAATGAGAATATGTCATCCCCAAATCTATGAAATACAGCAAAAACATCCCAAAATTTGTGAAAACACATTTGAGAGAAAATTAATAATTTTAAATTCCCTCAATATTGATGAAAAAATAGAAAATAAAGGAAGTAAGAATTCTTAAGAAATTAGAAAAAGAACACTGAAAGAAAATAAGATTTAAAAGATATAAACTGGATTTAATGAAATAAACAAAACTCTGTAGTAAAAGAAAAAATCTAAAAGTTAAGAAAACCAATAAAACAGCCAGATTATAAAAAAGATAAGACAAAAATATACATAGGATTAGAAATGAGAAAGTAGACATAGTACGAATATGGAGAGATTAAAAAGATTTATAGAAGACTACATATATTTTGAAATGGAACTGGAGACCTAGAGGAGATAGATGATTTTCTAGCAAAAGATAAAATACCAAATTTGACCTAAGAAGATGTAGGATCCTCGAATAGACCAATTACCAAAGACAAGATTGAAAAGGTGAATAAAGATGTACCATTCAAATAGACACCAGGGCCAGATGGGTTCTCAGCCAAGTTTTATATAACCTTTAAAGAAAAGTTTATTCCAGGTTATTTAAACTATTTCAAGCCATAGAAGAAGCTAGAAGCTGTTCTCATTTTATAAATCTCACAAACTTAATGAAACTTTATCAAGTACCAGTATAGTATCCACACAAAACATAACTCATTTATTAGTATATGCAAAATTCTAAATAAAATATTAGCAAATAGAATATATTAAAAGAATGATACATTATCACACCATGTAACTCAAAGGAATTCAAAGGCAATTCAGTATCAGTATAATCCATTATGACATCAATAAATTTAGGAAGAAAAGACCATGATCAGATAAATAGTGCCGAAAAGGCATCTGATAAAGCAGTTTTTCCTAATAAAAACTCGGTAAAATTAGGGGAAGAAAACTATACGTACTAATATGTTTTACTATATGCCTACAACAAATACCATTCTAAACAGCAAAATACTTCTAAACCATAAAAACTTTTCAATTGAATCAGGAATCAAAAAATAACTAGCACTTCTATAGTGCTTACTATGAGCCAGGACGGTTCTAGGTACTTCACATATATTAATTTCCACAAAAATTATATGCAATAAATATTTTCATAATCCCCTTGTTGCAGATGGAAAAACTGAAGCACAGAGAAGTTAAATAACTTGCCCAAGAGCATGTAAACAGCAAGTGGTGAATTTATGATTCAAAGTTATGTAGTTGTCACCTGGCGTGGTGATACCTGCCTATAGTCTTAGCTGAGGCAGGAGGATCGCTTGAACCCGGGAGTTCGAGTCTAGCCTGGGCAACACAGGGAGACTCTGTCTTGTAAAACAACAACAAAGTTATGCAGTCGTGTGCCATAGATCACGTTGTTAGCCACTAGCCTGCATAGTTTCCGCAACTAACCAGAGATTGCATCATTACTTTTTTGGAGGTACTCATAACTGTAATAAAACTAGAAAGTGAAAGAAATGTTAATGTTGGAAAAGAAGGGATGTATTAACATTTTACACATTGTATTTCTTGAAAGAGCATCTAGTAAAATACCACTAAAATTAATACAGAATTTTTGTCAGCTGGACAAAAGGTAAACAAAAATTGTTTTTCTCTAAGCTTGCAATAAGGCCTAGAAATGGAAATTAGGAGAAAATGTTACTATCTCACAACAGTTACATGCACAAACACACATAAAATAATTTTTAGAACTGGCAAAAACTTGATAAAAAAAGCATAGGGTTTATATAAAAATCTATAGTGTTATTAGAACATATGCAAAGAAGATTTAAATGGAAAAATCTCAAATGGAAATACTAATTATTATTTAATGTCTCATCCCAACTTAATACATAATTTTTATAAAATTCCAGTCATAAGATTTTTTTTGGGCAGTGGATAAAATAATCTTAAAGTGCAGATAAAAGAGTAAATACCTCAAAATAGCCAGAAAATGTGTGAAATGGAGGAAGAGTGATGGGGAAATTTCCGTACCAGGTATTCAACATACCATAATCAATATGGGTATAGGGAGAGACAAACAGTTTAAAATTCAAACATAAATCTCAGGGTATATGAGAATTTTATGTTTTATAAAAGTGTGGGTTTAATGGGAAAAGGATGGATCATTTAATAAATGGTAATGACATAATTGCCTATCTAAATAGAATAAAAAATACAGGGTTGTCTTTAATTGGCTAGTCTATAGTTTTTCAAGTGGCAGACCAAATAGGCCACTGGAAACAACCCAAGAGTTAGTATAACAAAATTCATCAAAAGTGATATTGGTTCAAGCTATGAGAATGGCCTGAGTTCTACATATGTGGTAGAACAGCCATGTCCACTGTCAGTTTGAAAAGCCATTGATCCCAGTGGACACCCTTAGGTTTCAGCTTGGCCAAGCCATTAGTGAAGCAGGCCCAGGCACTGAGGTGAACCTCAGTGAATTGAGGGACCCATTGAGCCAGTAGTCTCCTTCAGGCTGCAGAGTGGGAGATGACGTTTCCCCTAAAGATAGAGTTGTCATTTTTTCACGTAAAGTTGATGTCACTCAGGCCGTGCCAGTTGTGTTCCATTTTGTTTGCATGTGACAATCAAGGCTTGTTAGGCCCTTCCTGTCTTGTCGAATATGAGTTGATCCACCCCCAAATGGAAATATTAGGCCCTGGGCAGTCACAGTTCTCCATGGGTTAGGCATTTAGTTTCAAGAGTCGCTTAGTAGCAAGTGATGTGCGAGCCATATCAGGGAAGCAACAAGTTTAAAACCTCAAGAGGCACCTTTGGATGTTACTGCCTCTGTTTGCCAGAGGCTTCAATGGGAAAAATCATCAGTCATATAGATTTGTAGCTCAAAAGGGTTGTTAGGACTATGGGGCCCCAAAGGCTGAGAGCCTGCCATAGCTTGCTGGATGCTTCCAGTGCAACGTATTGGTTTGGGTCCCCACTCAAAGGATGCGAAACGAACATCCAGGTAGAATATCCAAGTGAGGTGCACACTGTCTCCAATACCAGAGTCCAATGAGGTGTTCTTTTTGGTGGCTGGAGGCCAGAGATAGCAGTTTTTCCTCAATTGTCAAAGGGATTGAACGTTTTGAATCTGCCCATATAGTCCCAAGAACTACCAGCAGAACCCTGAATTTTGTCAAGGTTTATCAGCCACCCCTGCTGGCACAAGTCTGATAAAACTACAGATAGAATAGTTAAAACTGGGTCTTCTCACTTGTCAACCAAAGCATGTTATCTACATAATAAAAGCTTTGGGTATCAGAGGGTAGAGGCATTTGTGCTAATCTTGACTCACCCACCGGTGGCAAATGGTAAGGAAATTTAGGTACCCCTGGGGAAATATTGCAAATAGATACTGGAGTACCTGCTACGTGAATGTGACTTGATTTTGGACCTAGGATGCTAGTGGGATAGAAAAGTAGGTGCTGGCAGTGTCTAAGACATCGTGCCAGGTGCCATCAGTGTGTGCAGTGGATTCGGTTACACCGTACGGGGCAGGGCTTTGGGAACAGCTGAATTCAGCAAGTCTCAAGCTCTCATCATCTTTTTCATTGACCATATAGGGCTATTATATTGAGATATTACATCTCTTACTACCCCTGCTGCCTGTAAGTTAGGGCTTCAAGGTTGTGATTTTCCTTTTTCCTCTTGGGATACTGTGCTGTTTCTGCTGGCCCTGAGAGAGGACAGGGAGATGATTTGAGGAACAATTTACAGTTGCCTTTATCACTTCTCTACATGTGACTTTTCCCAATTGAGAGACTCCCTCCAGCATTTATGGGATAAGAAAGCACAAGCATGTAACCTCAATGCTTAATACGCATTCAGATGCAGAAGCGATAGTAACAGTAAATTCAATTGGCCCAAAGTTCCCTAAGGTGCCACAATGTCTTTTCTTGCCCACTGTGAACCCAGCCCAAACCCCACTAACTGAATCTGAGTGCTTTTTCCTTCTTCACTTCCAAGTAGGATTGTGATTTGGTTGCCTACAGCCAAGATAATCATACAAGTTTGAATCCCTCCCACCCTGAAATTCCCCAGGGTGCTCAAATGGCTGTGTATGACCTTTGATTTGCCTTCGAGGACAGGGAGATATTGGTCGCACCCCTAATCATCTTTCTCCTTAAAACTGCTGAGGCAGGGGAAGGAGGGATCAGGGAGCACAGAGGGAGAGAGTAGCTCTATGACATTAAACAAGGTTTCACATTTACATTTTGTTTCAAACAGTGCAGCAGCTGCTAGCAGCCCAGCCAGACAAACTTCCATTTTTTTTGCTCCCGCCTCACCTCAAGTCCCATGTTGAGTGGTTATTAGTGACACTGGGTATTTCAGCTTTGGAGACCCCTTGACTTGACAGCCATAGCCATATTGTTTTCTGAATGGGGCTGTCAGATTTGCACCCTTTGTTGACCTGTGCTTGACTCACAGACAATGACTTTTTAAAAAGAAGTCCACTTTAATCTGGGACAAATTGCTGCCCCATTATTATGATAACATCTCCTAAATTTTTGACCAATTTTAACATAAGGGCTAGGAGAGTTTTCCAGAGCAATGGGGCTGACCGTAAGAATATGTCTAGAGTCCTTTGGGTTAGTTTCTCAGTCTGCATTGATTCATCAGCATTGTAAATCCAATCTGGGGCAGGCAGAGCCTGAATACTAGTCAATGACCCAACTGTGGTTTCCTTTGGAGTTTGTCTCTTTCAGAGAAATCTCCCCAAGAGGGTCAAATGTCTCTCATAGCAGCCAAAACCCACTGGCCAAACTCTGAGTCCTTTCTCTATCATTTTGAATGGATCTAAGGTTGGCTTGATGGGCCTTCAGGAGGGGCTGAGCCATGAGATGCCCCAGCTATTGTCATTCTCTCTTAACATGCACCCCAGACCCTCAACTCCCAGATGATCCAGCTGAAGCACTCACAATTAGCCTGGTTTCTGTCATGGTGGTTGCAAATGTGTCTCCTTTCACATTCCAGGTAGACACTCATCTCTAACTGTTGTCTGAAAGGGGCAGAACCTTCTTCACCTCTAGGATGAATCTTAGGACTGATTGTCACACTGTGGAGGGGTGAAGGCTGATTGATAAGAGAAAGTCTGCTCATCAGGAAAGTTAACAACAACCTACATAGATTTGGGGCAGCTGTCTCAGAACCAATTTCCCAGTACTTGGTCTGCAACCACCTCCTTCATTCCTCCTCATTAAC
The DNA here is from genome assembly GCA_963574885.1 of Lepilemur ruficaudatus. NCBI lineage: Eukaryota > Metazoa > Chordata > Mammalia > Primates > Lepilemuridae > Lepilemur > Lepilemur ruficaudatus. Next base: position 126,175 of record CAUYRT010003910.1, on the reverse strand, counting down.
AGGGGATACGGTGCAGGACCATTTATTGACCAAATACTTTTGGTCAACATCTTCACTACCAATGATATGGACTTCCCTCAAATTCTATCAGTCCAAAAGTTTCTCCCCCTTTCTCTTTCACAAAGTCACGTCTCTATCAGCATGCCATTCTCATCACAAAAATTCGCAAGAACAGTGACCAATCTAAGCTTTTACTTTATTTTCAAGCTAATATGTTACCAGCCAGGGTTTGGTGGATGGTGGTAGAAGACATAAGACTCTTGGGTCAGACATGAAAGACAGTTCATTACTCAGAGCAATAGTAATAGAGTACAGTGTCAGCATTTTTTCCACTGATTCCCTGAACCCCCAATTCCCATATCTGGTGTGAAGAGCCTCAGGTGACACCTGCATACACAATGAGTTGTGTTATAGGAGAGAAATCTTGGCCTTGGGAAACTTGAATCTATTATGCCTGAACTTTGCTGTAGAGGGAGACGCTGTCTTTACCTTACAAGACCATAAACCAACCTTCCTTTTGCTCTTGAAGGAGATATTATCTCTATCTTTCAAGGCTGTTTTCTATACAAACATCCTGGGAAAGGTAGTCTGGAACAAAGGACATTCAGTTGTTACTCTGAAGACAGGTAAGAATGTGAGAAACCCATGGAGAATTATCTCCCAACAATGAATTTATATTCTTTGCCAGAATGGAATAAAATTGAGGAGAACTAAACTTTTTAGCAAATCAGGGGAAACATTAAAAAGAATAATAAATTTAGAGAACTTATTTGATGAAAACTCTTATAATTTACTGAGAAGAGTCTATTGAAAGTGTAAACAATTTCAAATATATCTGTGGATAAATTTTATGCATTTTGAAGATTTCAGGCAATTTCATGAAAATGAAATTGACATTCTTTTTTAGAAAAAATACTAGCAATCCATTATTTCAAATGCACATGGCTCAGAAATTGATTGTTCTCCTTATATTATTTTAAATATTCAGATAATTGATATATAGAAGTTTTAAAACACTTGCTTCAAATATATAGATATGTCATTTTTATTTTCATAAACTATTTTAATTTAGAAAATAGCTTCTGAATAGAACCATTTATAAATCTACCAGTATAATAAAAATAATTTATAGTCAGTAAAATGTTTAATAAAACAAATATGTAATTTTAATTGAGTCCCCTTTAAGTATCAAAAATGTCCTGGTTTGGATGAAAAATTATGTGTTCATCTGAGTATGAATGAAAGTGAGAGGAAGGATTTGAGTACAGGACACCAACAGGGAGTGAAGTTTTAAGAAGCTTCTATGAGAAATGTGAAAATGATCTCACACAGGATATGCACAGAACAGTACTGTTCAATTGATTTGTATTTTCACCAGTCATCAGAGAATCATTGAACTTTTGAGTTCGAAGAAAACTTAGAATTCATCTACTTTAATGTTCTTTGCAGTATCTTTTAAAACACCCTTTACAGATTTAAACTTTATTTTAAGAACATTAACTATAATATATTTTAAAATAATTTAGGGAGTATGTGAATAAGTAATGTTGAATATATTAAATATAAAAGTATATTCTATTCATACTGCTTCTGTTTGATTTGAAGAATCAGCTGTATTCTCTCCTAAGATTGACTTTCCTCCTTTCAGATGAGTGTAGTTTTATTTGACTCTTTTAATTAAAAAGCTGCTTTAATTTGGGGCATTTTCTACACCTGCAATAATGTCAGCTGCTTGATGTCTTCTTCCTTTCCATAATTGCATTGGATTTTAACGCCACTTTTGGTTGCTTAGCAATTTAGTCATGAAGATTAGTATGGTGAAAACATAGCGAAGTTATTAAAAATTGAGCCTCTGAGGTCAATTAAAACCAGGTTTAAGTTCTAGTTCTGCCTTTTACAAACTGTGTGGCTTCAAGTTATTTATTTGATCTCTCTAAGCCTCAACTGCCTCATCAGTAAAATGGGGGTAATAGTGGCAATACTTTCCTCATTGAATTGTCTTGAGGATTAAATGAGGTAATTTACATTAAGGGCTTAGCACAGTGCCTGACACAGTTAATACTGAATGAATGTGATCAGTGATGATGATATCAATGTAACACAAAACCAGAGGTATAAAAAACTGTAGTCTTAATAAAAAATAGACCATTAGTATCAGAATCCAATTCTATCTTTATTAATTTGTATATTGCCTTCCATTTCATGCAATTATTGTAGGAGGGATGCCTGATGACATCTACCACTGGGCCATTTTCTCACCTGGGAGAATCTAGCATGTGGGAAAAGGGAGTGAAGAGACTGAGTGGAAAAGGATGGTTTTTGGATGGATGGACAGAAGGACATCCTTTGCCCAAGTGTGATTTTTGCAGTCTGATGATTTTTTGAAAGCAGTTTGCAAAGCTGGGATAACTAATCCAAACTATAGCCCTATTAGTAAAGTCAATATTTTTTATCCTTGTTTTACAGATAGAGGAACTGAGCCAAGACATGGCAAATGTCTTTGTCAAGGTTATGTAGAAAGTCAGGGCAGAACTACACATTTATTTTAGAGTATTGATTCCAAAACCATAGGTTGTACATTTCTGGCAATGTGCAAAATAACTAGAAACACACTATGCAGTGGGATGTCTTTAAAACAGAATAATGCAAATATTATTTTCAAAACCTCCAATGTCACACCTGTATAATCACTTATTTCTAACATTATGCTGGTGGTAGTTGAAGCACGAAAGAAAACATATCTGCAAAAAGAAACGACTAATTGTATTGATAAAGCAGCCTTTGGAAATAGACTGGAGCTCCGGAGGAAGAGGTAGGGAGGGATAGAAGAGGGAGTTGAGTTAATACCTTTAACACATTTATCCTCATGATGCATTTTAATATTGAACATGAAAAAAAAATATGGGTGGGGTTTCCCAGTGTCATAAATGGCAGTTCTGAATTTCCTCTCTCGTTTACAGCTTCGGCTCGTCTGGGTCTCTATGGCTAAATGAAGGAAGGAGTCAGTCAGCCAGAGTGAATTCATCACAAAATATAGTAATTCTTGTCCAGCAGAAAAGAGCTATTTATTTCTTCTGTAAAGCAGGGTGTGGATAGACACTTTAATTAGAAGTACATCTAGATGCAGGGAATAACTATATTTCCTTTCTCTATTTTAGTGTTCAGGCTTTTGCTGAAATGTGTGATCAAGCAGCTCCTGGAAACCATTTTAAATTGGCATAGATGGATCTTCCTTGGCTAAATTTAGCAGGACAGTCAAAATTTTAGTAGTCTGTCTCACCCACTCTAAGTTAATTTCCCACTTAGCATTTATGCCTGCTAACTGGCTGTTGTTTGTGTGGAAATGTATAGTTTTGCTTTCCAAGAGAAAAGAGTTGGCAGTGGGGCATAGTCAGCCTGAAACAGTTCCTATTCCAGGATTAGACATTATTTTCATCTTCCAGGGGGAGATAAGCCAGGCATGTACAGACAAGTCCTGTACAAAAGCCCTCTCTAGAACACATCCACTTTCGGTATTGCTATTTCAAATCAGTTGCATCATCAAATACTTTATATAAAAATTTCCAGTTACTAAATTTGGTTGGAAAAAATAATATTCCATTTGGATGGTGGATGCAAGGAGATCGTTCTGGTGGCATCTGATACAATAAAAATAGCCTCACGTGGATAACTAATGTAAGAAAGAAAACCCTGTCATGCTTTGGGGCTACTTTCAAATAGTGCTGCTTTTGTGCTAAACAATGGCTATATCAACGAGCCAGGTTCTGTCATGACCACAATAGGAATTTGAAATTTACTTGGCTAGTAATTCTATTATGCCTATTAGTTATCACACTGGAGTCCAAACAGTGTGCTGATTTTTCCCTGCATTAATTAGATGATTCAATGGAAAGGGAGCCACCCCCATCCCAGCTCCCTTGCAAATCACTTGCCCAGTCTGGTTCCCCGCTCCCTCTCTGGGCTCACATTCCCAAACTGTGTCTGCTGCCTTCGCTGCTGCAGCCACCAGCCAAAGCTTATTGGACTACTCACTTCTACCTTTGCATGAACCTGGATGGGGACTTTTTCTCTTTTTCATGGGTTTGCGGGTTATACCCTCATAGCCCCTATTTCCACCCTATTTCCCTTTGATTTATGTGTAATTATATCCTCTTTGCTAGGAGTATAAATTTCCTTCCTCCCTGCCCCCCAGACTATAATCTCTTTAAGAGCGGAAAATGTTACTGTAGTGTATTATTGCCCTTAGTCATGTGTCTAGCAGTGACGAAGAGGAAACATGATAAATATTTGTTGAGTGAATGACTGAATAAATGAATGTAGGGAGAACTTTCTCCAAATCGAGTGTCAATAAAATGTCTCCTAGTGGTCTCACTGAGATAATGGGAAACAGAAGAGGCTAAAACTTTGAAGACAAACTTCTCCAGCCTCACAATTTTGCTGGAGGGCTCGCTCTGTGACTGAGTACTCAGGTGCCGCGGGACATGTTTACCTCATTAGTGTCAGATTTGTATCGGTAATATATTGTGAAGACCCCGATCTATAAAAAAAAACTTTTTCCACAGGAACTTTTCTGGTAATGGAAGTGATTTTTCTCCAGCAGGGCTTAATAAACTTAACTACAAGTCAGAGAACTGAAAGGAGCCCCAAGAGAAAGGCAGAGCTGAATGGAAACAACTTCAGAGCAGCAGAGCATGTAAGATTTGTATTCCAGGCTCGTGGCACAGGAGTGTCCAGGACACCTGTGCTGAGACATGGGGGTCCAGGTAGGCACCCCAGTCCTTCACTCTGCTCCGCCTGTGTAATGACTGAGGTCGGGACTAAGCAGACAATCTCAGTCTGAAACTTCTGGAAACCAAGGCAGCAGCATTCGTTGGGAGAAGAGGAGGTAGAGGAGAGGTAAAGTATGCAGTAGCAGTAGGAAGGAGATCTCACCGGCAGAACACACATGGTTTTTTGGATAGTTGCCTTTTTCAAGATGTAAGCCCGGGAGTGCTAGCATCAGATTCACCTGATACTTTTAGATAGGTTTGTGCCGGCCCAGCCCCAACTGAATCAGAATCTTGTGTTGGTTGGGAGCATGGGAGGTGAGTGGGAAATTAAATAGGTCTGCCAGGGCTGCCATAACAAAATACCATATGTTGGGTGGCTTAAACACCAGAAATTTATTGTCCCATAGTTCCGGAGGCTCAAAGACCAAGACCAAGGTGTTGGCAGGTTGGGTTTCTCCTGAAACCTCTCCCCTTGGATCACAGATGACAGCCTTCTTGCCGCCTGTTCACAGGGTGCTCTCTCTACATGTGCACCTCTGGGGTCTCCTTGTATGTTCTAGCCCCCCTTTCTAATAAGCACACCAGTCAGATTGGATTAGGACCCATGCTAATGACCTCATTTTAACTTAATCAATTCTTTCTTTAAAGGCCCTATCATTCACATTCTGATGTACTGGGGTTAAAATTATGAGAATTTTGGGAGGACGGAATTCAATCCTTAAGAAGAATGTTAATTTAAAAATACTTCAGATGATTATAAAAGCACGAATCTGAAAAAGCAGTGGTTGTTCTTCATCCCTTCCTTGCAGAAAATTATAGGGCTTTTAACCTCCTGGCTCCTGCCGCTCTAAACTCATTAGGCACATCTGTGAGTGTCATAACCATCAAGCCAGGGAATGCCATGTACTTTTTAACCTAATGTGATGACTCTTTCCTTCTAAGCTTAACTGTCTCATTAGGAACTCTCAGAACATTAACACAACTTAACTCTGGGGCTAAGGAGTATTTATAAGCATACTTTTATTTTGCCAGGCTCAACAGACGTTGTTTTTATGAATTAACAATTTCTCATAGAGACATCACCCTCCATCCGTTCACTAACCAGTGTCTGTCATGCTTCCACGTACAAAGAACGTGACCAGCACAGTCTAGCTACCAGTCTGCTGAGCAACCATGGCACAGGGTTCAGTGGGTGCCATAGAATGTGTCCCTCCAAAATCCACATGTCGATACTTAATTGCCAATGCAATAATATTAAGAGGCGGGACCCTTAGGAGGTGGTTAGGTGATAAGGGCTCCTCCTTTGTGAAACGGATTGATGCCACATAAAGGGGCTCCACATGGCATTTGTCCTTTTTGCCCTTCTGTCTTCTACCATGTGAGGATGCAGCAACAAGGTGCCACCTTGGAAGCAGAGAGCGAGCCTACACCAGACACCAAATCTGTTGGCACCTTGATCTTAGATTCCAGAACTGTGAAAAATAAATTTCTATGCTTTATAAGTTACCCAGACTGTGGCATTTTGTTATAGCAGCAGGAACAAACTAAGACTGTGTGCCACGCAAATTTTGTAATTATTGGAAATTTGTGACTATGTGATGGCATTGATCACATTATGTCATAGTTAACTGTTTACGTATTTGTCTTTTCTTCGTCTAGTAAGTTTCTTGAGAGCAGGGGCAGGTCCTAGACTTTATTTAGTTTTATTTCTCTAAAATATTTGTTGGATGAATGAATGATGAATTTGAGAAACATCTTTAGGTTTGAGTTTTAAGAGGTATTGCCTTATCGCTCATCTTTACTAACCCCATGAAATTACATGTTTGTTATTTTAAATCTCTGTGTATGGAGTGGAAGCAGAAAATCTCAGTTTGTCTCTGCACAATCTCAAGAACAAGTAAATGTTAAACAAATTATATGGATAAAATCCAGATATATTTCTTTCATAGAAAATATAGTGGTAAACCAGTAAGAGATGAACAAAGGAATAATCTCATTATGGAAAACATATTATGCGTGTATTAGCCTTTGCCTTGTTCCTGTGAACAGAAATTAAGTGGCCCTGGAAATGAATCTAGTCTTTGTGGGAGAGGGTACGGAACTCTCCCCGGCTCCCTCCACAGCAGAATGACCTGTCCATAAAGAGAAGGCCACTTCTGGAAAAGGGTCTCCTTTCTCGGAAGAAAGCATCTGAAACAAGTGTTACAGCTAAAACCCGATTTACTGAGAACTCCTGAGGCTGGAGCACGTTCTTTCACTGTACTGCCACAAATAAGCCGGTCTTCATTTGGGACTAGGAATATTTATCTGTGAGAGTTCATTTTCTTCATTATAACATTGAGACTACATTTGGAACATTTTATTGACATGAAGTAAACTCTTTAAAGAGTTCTATTTTGAAAACCATTTCATATCCTATTAATGCCTTTTGTTAAAAATATTCCTAGTTTAATTCTCAAGCATGAAGCATTTATTGGAAGAATGAAAATATTACAGGGAGCAGGCAGATGAGGTGGTGGCAATGGCTCTAAAGAATCAAGTTTGGAAAAGAGTATTTAATATAGGGTACCATCTCCCTACCCAAGATACCCTAAATATGGAATTTTTGATAATTTTGATAGAATTGAAATTGAAAATAACTTGAGTGCTTCTGTAGAAGAACAAGGCTTTATTAAGTAAAGAGATAGCATAAATATGGGTATATATTCAAGAAGAATAAATAAAAGCCTATTTGATAAATACCCATTTGATGGCCATTTTCAAGTATTTTATCTCCACAAGCCTACATATACTAGGCATATCATAGTAGGATGTCCCTTTACCCTTTTTTAGTCCTTCTCTTCTTCATTGTCAGTGGTGAGGTGATTTTTTTTTTCAAAAATAATACATTAGCCCTGAGAAATGATGAATATTAGCCAGGGAAGAGTCTGTTTTGCATTTTAAGTGCTCCCCAAATGGATCCAGGAATAGCTTTCCATGGTTGGACGACAGCAAGCGTAGCTGGAAGCGGCTGAGACGGAGGGCAGAGGGGAATAGACGCAGGGGTGCTCTCCCTGGCTAACCCTGAATGACCTGACAGGGACCCCAGGGGGACAGTCCAAGGGATGTTGGGACTATTCTTTGGATTCAGAATGTCTGGCATTGGCTGCTTGTGAAATTGTATTCTTTCTGACCACGGATTTACTGGCATGCCCTTGTAGGTAAGTGGGTCCTTTTGGCAGGGGTCCGTTGACCTCATTGTTAAAGGTGTCCTTTCCTGAATGATTCTCCTTAAGCACTCGTAAACAATAAACGTGTATTTCTTTAAACATATTTTAGAAATCACATGTAAATTACTTTTTACTGGCTTTTCTTTCTGTTAGCCCTGCTCGTCTCTGGCCTTGTATTGCCCCGATATTTCCCTGTAGTCAGGTCCTTCCTTGTTCCCTAACGTCCCTCGTCGGCTGACCCGCTCTGGTGCTGCTGTTAGGTTGGGGTCAAGTTACTTCACAGTCGTAGGACTTTGTTTTACATTCTTCTTATAAACTCCAGAGGAGCAGAGTGTATAACAGGAGCATAAAAGTGTTCAATCAAGATGTATTGCTTGTTTGGAATTTTAAAACTCTGACAGCATAAATCAGACAAGGTTCTTCTGACTTCATCTTGGTCTTTTCTCTGCTTTTCTTAAATCTCTTCTTGAAAGTTTTAAGAAAAGAATGTGAGCATTAAAGTCACCAATTCCTTTAAAAAATAAATAGACCCCGTCTTTCTGCCAGGAGCAGAAGTGTCACAAACATGAACTTGCTGCACCTGTTTGCCCTGTCACTCAGGAGAGCCTTTTTAATAAGGCAGTCGTGGGCTAAGCGCTGTTGCTGTTCAATTGATAAAATAGGTGACATATTTTGTGTCAGATGCAACTACTCAGCAGTCCTTCACCCACTGTGTCTTCCTGCTGCAGAGCAGCCATTCCCCCACAACCACCGACTGAGAACTTTCCTAATTACCACCCCCTGCCTCTTCTCCCCCCATTATATACAGCACAGCGACAGGAAATGGTAGCGCTCATTTTAGAGAACAAATAAGAAGGTCTTTCTTTCTCTTCCCTTCCCCATCCTTGGTGTTCCCAAAGGGAACAAAGCCCGCCGCTGATCATCAAGTTTACTAATGTGAACCACAGCAGTGCCTTTGGTATATTCTTTCATCATCAGCCCTGTGGCCTAATGAATTTACTTGAATATGTACACCATTGCTCTCCAGAGGAATATAGTGGTTCTGCTTAAGAATAACCACCCTTTTCCCATGCTGTGCTAGTTCATTTCCAGTAAACACTCTATATTAGATTTTTTGCTTTTTTGGTGATTGTGTGAGGAAATGTTTGGCCAAACACTGCATATCAATTATTGCCAAGAAAAAAGTATGAAAATTAACTGTTACATTTTTAAAAATCTAATTGTTGCATAGCCATTTAATTGAACTTAACAATAGTATGATTACTATTTATTGAGAAACTGGATCTTTGATGCCAATATCATTAGGGTTTTTGTTTTTTGTTTTTTTGCTTGAGATAAGTTTCTTGATAGCCTTATGTCATGGGATCACAGAATCTTAGGAATAAAAATCATCCTAGAAGGCCGGGCATGGTGGCTCACGCCTGTAATCCTAGCACTCTGGGAGGCCAAGGTGGGAGGATTGTTTGAGCTCAGGAGTTCAAGACCAGCTTGAGCAAGAGTGAGACCCCATCTCTACTAAAAACATAGAAAGAAATGAGCTGGACAACTAAAAAATGTATATATATATATTTATATATATATATACATACATATATATATTAGCCGGGCTTGGTGGCGCATGCCTGTAGTCTCAGCTACTCGGAAAGCTGAGGCAGGAGGATCGCTTGAGCCCAGGAGTTTGAGGTTGCTGTGAGCTAGGCTAATGCCACGGCACTCTAGCCTGTACAACAGAGTGAGACTCTGTCTCAAAAAAAAAAAAAAAAAATCATCCTAGAAACCTTCTAATCCAACCTCTTCAATTTTAGCTTGGGAAAAGTGGAAAAGTTAACAAAAGAATAAATACTCTTAACAGTATATTATACTTCCTTTATTTTTTAAGATTAAAAAATAAACTTTTAATTTTAGAATGAATTAGACTTTTTAAAAAGTTACAAAGATAGTACAGAGAATTCTTACAAACCCAAACATAGTTTCCCCTGCTATTAACACCTTAAATTAGTATGGTATACTTGTCACAATTAACAAACCAATATTGATTATTACTTACTGAAGTCAGTACTTTATTCAGATTTCCTTATTCTTACTTAATGTCCTTTTTGTATTTCAGAATCCCGTATTACATTTATTTGTCATGTCTCCTTAGGTTGCTCTTGGCTGTGTCAATTTTTCACATTTCCCTTGTTTTTGATGACATTGACAGTGTTGAGTAGCGGTCAGTTATTTTGTAGAATGCTCCTCAATTGGGATTTTTCTGAAGTTTTTCTCATGATTAGACTAGGGTTGTGGGTTTTGTGAAAGACACAGGAGTAAGTTACCATTTTCATCATATCAAATTAAGGATACAAACTATCAACACGACTTGACACTATTGATGTTGACCCTTGTGCTTGCTTCAGCAGCACATATACTAAAATTGGAATGATGTTGACCTTGAATACCAGGCCAGGGTAGTGTTCGTCAAGTTTCTCCACTATAGTTACTCTTTTTCACTCCTTTCCATGTTGTATGCTTTGGGAAGAAGTCACTATGTGCCACCCTCCACATACATTATTTGGAATTCTTCTGCGTGGTAGATTTATCTCCTTTCCCTCGTATATTCTATCACTCTGTATCAGTATGGCCTCATGAATAGTTAATTGATACTTTGAGGTATGATCTAATACTACTTTATTTTGTTAGTTAAATTGTTCCAGCTTTGCCAATTGAGAACTCTTTCAGTTGTCTTTTGTTTTCTTTTAATATAATCCCATTGTTACGGGATTTTGCATTTGTTGAGCACTTCCTAACTTTCTGGTACTTACAGATGCTCCGGAGTTATCTTGCATATTTCCTGCCCCAGTCCTAGAATTAGCCATTTCTCCAAGTAGCTCTGGTTCTTTGTATTGGAGAATGATATTAGCAGCTATTCTCTGGTATGCCCTGTTGGAAGCTATAGAGCTCCCTGCAGGTAGAAGATAGAAGGTTCAAGAATTATTTTAAGTCGAAGAGTCAGAGATTTGGTACGTCTGTGCTTTCTTGTAATGCAATGCCCTTAGAAACTTAGTAGGCTTCTGATCCATTATTTTCCAGTCATTCCACATACCAGTAACTGTGCCACAAATTCTTTATTAGATACGATTCTCAAATTTATTTTATTTATTGGCTTCCTCTCTTTCCTTCTCCAGTCCTCCCAACTGAATGGCAGATATTTTGGGGCTATTCGTCTTCAAAGGAAAGGCCACATTATTTATTTGATTTTGCTGGCTTTTAAGGGTCTCTTTGACACAAAGCCTGGCTCAATCTTAAATTCTTAAATCTTAAATTAGGATATAGAAGCAATTGGCTTTCTAATCCTGACCAGATTTCTAGAAACTAGACAAGCCTCTCTTAAGTACATCTTTTTTTTGTGCTGACATGTTAAACTCAGCAAAGGTCACCAACACGCACTAATCCATTAATTTTCCAACCAGTTTATGCACGATGGCCACTTCAGTAAGTACATGGTATATTTTCCAAGTTACTGCAATTTTTCCAAATATTTTGCTACAGTGTAACATAGATTGCCATCCTTTTGGTATCTGATATTAGTTTCCTTGCTAATGTCACATATTTTAGGTTTCTGTTACAGCAGCACCCTGCATCAAAGGTACCAATTTCTATATTAGGCAGGATAATAATCACTGCTTTGGCTCTCAACAAGAATCCCCAAATAATAAACCTCAGTGGCTTAATCCGTTAAAAGTATATTAATTACTCTCACCACATTCCAACATAGTCGGTAGGGAGAACTTTTCCACATAGCTATTTAGAGAACCAGATTGACAGACACGTCTCCATCTTCAGTCTGTGGCTCACAAGGTCATCTTGGGCATCTATATCCAGCAAACAGATGGGAGGAGGGATCCCATTGCTTCTACCTACTTTCTACCAGCCAAAATGCAACCATGTGGTTTTACGGAATTTCAAGACAGGGTAAGAAGTGTTGTCCAGCTCTGGGTGTGTATGTCCAAGAAGAAAAGGAAATAGGTTTGGTTAATAGGGAGCATTGATTTTGCTATAATCTCTATAAATTTCTGTCGTCTTCTCAATAAAACGGGGCCATTGATAACCTACCTTATAAAGTGTTATGTGTGAATGTTTTTATTTATGTAAGCAGCACTTGAGTTTCTGGTACATTTTCTCATATGCGAAAAATGGGGATAATTCTACCTATTCCCTGCCTTCTCTCCCTCCCTTCTTCCTCACCCCTGCCTTTCTTTATAAAAAGTAACTTCAGTCATGCCCTTCAAATTGGTGAAGTTAGAACTTAGTGATCTTTTACTGTGTACCATATGATCAGTGGCATTAGATGGTAGCTGATTATAACTCAATATTTGAATCTGCTTTTGTCTCTCTCTTGTGTCTTTCTCTCATTCTTCAGCTATACTTATTTCAAAAATCTTGTTAATTTCCATCAAACCAACTAGGCTCCACATGTTCATTGCAGCCTTTTGATATAGGGTCCCCTAAAGATGAAGAAGGCCTTCCTGGTCTTGTTCTCAGATCCTTGGATTTTGTCCTCATCAAAAATCATTACAGTCCTGGGACACAAACTGTCTATAATTGAATTCATCTAGACTTCTATTAATTTATAAGCCAAACACTGAAGATAATGATCATACCCAGATCATCACTCCAGATATGTCAGGCAGCTCCTGGCGATAGGTTGCAAGAAATTGCTGTCTTCTCCCAGGATAGGTACCAACACGTCAAGCTATTTAATACATCATGATAATCAGTGCTTTTAAAAATACTGAATGTTGCATAATGAAGATACAGGAACACTGGAAATTCTCAGCAATGCTTCACCCTAATTGTCACACGACTGAAAGCCTGGGATCTCCCAACAGCTGGAAGCTGCTGCCATGGAAACCTTAATGTTCCATTATCTAAGAGATTAAAAATTGAGACTATTAATGGACCCAACAGTAGTTTGCATGTTTCATTAGTAAAAAATGCCATTATTCTAGGGCCTAGGGGAATTGAATTTTGGAGTGACGTTTTTTTATTCTCTATTAAAATGGTCCAGGCATAATTTGGTTGGTATAACAAAAGAAAGAAAAACAACCAAGAAAGAATTAAGACATTTTAGCAAACCAATTCTTTCTCTTCTCATTGACCTTCCCCTGCTGGCTGATTGTTTAACTGGGCATAGGTGGGGTTGGAGGATAGGCAAGAAATGAGGGAGAAGCCAATTTCAGACTCCATTCCATTCGGGTGCAGGTTCCTCCTGAATCGCAAGCCTCCTCTTTATTGGGGAGGGGATGCTCAAGAGCACACAGTGTAATGCAGTGTGGCAGCATTTGGAAAACTGAAGGCCACAACTCATTAATAGAACGGGTCATAAAATAAATTCGGTGAGTCTTAACCAGCATTTATTAAAAATGGGATGGAATAGAATAAAATGGAAAATACCAAAAGGTGTTCACATTGTTCTTAATAGGACAGGTATTTTTAAAAATTATTTCTATTGGTGTATAATATAAAGTTACTTCCCATTATGAATCATGACCAAAAAATTTGAAAAACGTGATTATAGTACATGATTACAAGCCCAGGCTATGAAGCTAGACTGTCTGGAGTTGACTCCTGATTTTTATCATCTGCTAGCTATATAAATGTCACTTCATCTCTCTGTTCATCCATTTGCTTATCTGTAATAGAGGTATCATAATAGTAAAACCATAAGGTTGTAAGGGGTAAATAATTAAATTACATAGAACATTTGGAATATATCTGGCACATAGAAAATGCTCACATGAGAGTTAGCTACTGAAAATGCATCACTGAATACTTGAAGGAATTACATCTTTCAGTCCCTGAACATGTCTGTGTTTTCATATTTATATTTGTGCAATAGAGCTAATCCTCACCATTGTTATAAATTACCTGGTAGACCACATGGTACATCATATCTTCTAAATAGCTCTTAATACCATTATGCAGGTTTTTTCCTGTCTCTTGATACTAGAATCATAATGAGGTTCTATGGTATCATGAGGTCCTTAGAGAAATGTTATAAAGACAAATGTGAATATTTTGCATTTTTCTTTTCCTAAGAAACAACAAAGTTTTTAGTACAATTTCTTCTTATAGACTGCATCCTGTCGGAATGGACTGCTGGGGTATCATTAAGTGCATCAAAACATTAATCCACTAAATGGTGCCTGAAAGGTTAATGCAGCCTCTGGCAATGACTGATCTGCTCCCAGAGGCCTGTCCTTGGAGAACAGGGTTCTCCAAGTCAGACATAGGGTATGGCCCTGGAAGCACCAGTCAGCAGAGAGCAGCAAAATGTCTGTGAGGTAGACACGTGGGCTCTGCTGGTGTATGGCAACGTTTCTGAGTATATGTAGGGGTTGCCTTATTTCCTAAAAGATGTCTAAATGATTCCCAGTGTCCTTTTTAACACATTGAAATGTTGTTAAATGGAACTTACTGGGGACAGGGCGTTTTGGACACTAAAATGTGATGTTAGTTTTGTGTGTTCAAGTTCTTTGCCTTCAATCTCCAGACAGGGGAGAATGAAATCAAAAGCACAATCCCATTCTAATTTCCATAGGTGTTGCAGTGAAGTACAAATCAAGTGACATGCACAGAATGTTAGAGTTGGAAATGACCTAATAGTCCAATCTTCTCCCTGGCCCCATTTTATAAATAAGGGAACTGAGGCCCAGAGAGGTTGAAAGGGGAAAGGGGCTGATGACAATAGCTGCCCTTTACTGAGCACTACACTGCTGTAACGGGACCAGCACTGCGCTGAAGGCTTTATACACCTGAGCTGACTGAACACCAACCATGGCTCCGTAATATACGAATCATTACTCCTATTTTCCAGATGTGGAAATTGGTGCTTTGAAAAATTATTGAATAAATTACCAAGGGTTATAAAGGTATTATTTTTAAAAACTCTTTTTACTGCCTTACAAGGTAAAGTTACTTTCTATTATGAAGCCTAACCAAAAAAAGTTTGAAAAACATGACTATAGTAATATTCTAGCATCTTCACCACAATGACTGGTAATAGAGACCTTTAATCCATTGACCCCATGCTTTTCTACTCTTCCATCACCTGTACCCTCCCTTCTCTCCTAAGATTCTAGGCTTGTAGCTAGTTCCACTTTGACCTCCTTGCCATGTGAAAAGCCCCTTATCCTGAGTATCCAGGGAAGTTTTCTCAGAGGAGGTCAGAGTTTCTCCTTTTTTTTCTAAATCACTCTCTTATGAAAGTCCCTACTGTTGGTCCTCTTCCACTGTTTTCACCTGTGGAAACTCCAAGCCTGGTTAAACACAACTTTCTGCCTGCTCTACACCTGTATTTGAGCAGCCTTCCATCATCCCACACACACAGTTCACCAACAGTCCTATTGATCTTTCTCCAATATGTAGAATTTATCTCCTTCTCTATCTCTCCAAGGCTACCACCTGAGTCTAAGCCACCATCATCTCTTGCCTAAACTACTGCGATAGACTTTAAGCAACCTCCCTGCTTCCACTCTTGCTCCCTACACTCTTCTCTGAACAGCAGCCAGAATGATCTTTTAAACAGTTACTCAGATCATGTCCTCCGTGTGCTTCAAGCCCTGCAGGTGTTTGCCACTGATTACGGAATAAAACCAAAAGCCCACCATAATCAGGCCCCTGTCTGCTTTTTGACCTCAGCTCAAATCATTCCCCTGTTGCTCACTATGCTCTCACTCCATTGACCTTCTCTTTGTTCCTTGGACATTGTGAGCTTGCTCCTGCCTGAGGGCTTTTGCACTTGCTATTTCCTCTACTACTTTGACAGCTCTTTTGCCTGGTCATCCCATGCCTGGCTTTCTTATCACTCAGATCTCACCTCCTCTGAGAAGACTTCCCTGGATACTCAGGATAAGGGGCTTTTCACATGGCAAGGAGGTCAAAGAAGTCCCCAAGGTAGCACAGAGAGCTAGTGGTTGAGTTGAGACCAGAACAAGGTTTTTCTCACTCCTATCCTCACGTTCTTTCCGTTCCCTAATGCTATCTCCAAATATTTTTTTAATTTAAAACACCAGAAATCTGTTCCAAATCTTTCAGATTATCACTTTGATCGGAGATTATAAAATCCCAACAGCACAAAGGGCAGAATTTCCTTCTGTAAGTTCTCAGCGTTGTATCCTCAGCTGCTAATTGCTCCCTGGGGCCCTGAGGTCAGGCCTGCTCTTGGCTGGCGCCCCACTCCACTGGCAAACGGGCAGCTTTGGGGCCAGCTGTACAAACACGCATAAATGCTGCTCCCAGTGCTGTGCGGAGGAGAAACTTCATGCCCCACTGATGGATCTGCATTCTTTATCTTTACAAATCAACTCTTACATCAAAATGACCCATTGTGCACTTGATGTTTACATGTACATAATCAAAAATAAATGCTGCCTTTTATTGAAGGTCTGCTCTATGCTGGGGTGATTTTACCTATATTATTCTTAAGGTTCAGAGAAGTGGAAAAACATATTTAAGTTTCTGTCTGAGTGATGCCAGAGCCTGTGTTCTTCCTAGAACATTTTGTTGCCTTTTCAAATAATATATATATTTGACAAGCTTCCTCTTAGGTAAAATTTGCAATTAATGCTTTGCATCTCTCTGTTCTACCCTTTTCTTAATCTTAGCATTCTTGATATAGCCACCCCAAGGCCCTTACCTGTTTCTTAGTTGATATCTAAACTTCACAAGCAAGTTTGTTATTTGACATGGCCCACTCCAAAAAGGTTGAGAAGAAAGGTGGTGTGTTCTTATTTTAGGAAAATAAAACATACTCATACTAAAGAGGAACAAGAGAATGGGGGAGATTTCATGAAAGTCTCACCATGAAGTCCCTCAAATCACACCGTATAAATGGCCACTTCTACTTATGTGCTAACTCCTCTCCAGCTGATACACTCACATCCACGTCCAAATCCTAGTACATCCACCTGCACCTGATCCTGAAACAGTACTTCTCATGTGAAGGTGACCTGTCCAAGTCAGTATTAATAACTCTGATCTGAGTTTCATTACATAGATTCTAACTAGTGGAACTAGCTACATCAGACCTAATATCAGGAAATAATTTTGATAATGTGCATCTAGTAGCACATATGAATTAATATTCTCCTTATGTGACTTCTTAGGGTACAAAAAGTTAAGAACTAGGTAGGAAGAGTTACAACTATTTTTTTTCTTTCTTGCCTATAGAACAAGGCTGTACTGTCTTGCCACTGATCCTGCTTTCTGAAAAGCTGCTATCTATGTCTTTGGGGGCAATAATCATTATCCATTATCATTTTCTTGGCATAGTTTTTCTTTGCTGGGGAAGCTCTTCAGAAGCTCCCATACCCGGCTCAGTGACCCAGATAGGTAAGAGAATATTGACATCTCTGCAGTGCACATTACCAAAACAGCAATCTGGCAGCACTGATTAGCAAGAAAGATAGAGTGGTATTTTAAAATTCTATTCCTAATGTTAGAATTCTTTCATTTTAAAATACTTTTTAACCTCTTTCTTTAAAAAATCAGGGTATATAAACCTCTAATAAACTCTATGATGCAGTTTGTGCCAGAATAAATATGAAACATACTTAAACAAAGTCAACTACCAATAAAAAATGGGCAGAAGAAAGAATATTTATATTTTTATCTTCCAACTTGAAGTTGAATTAAATTATCTTGATGACCTTTCACCTTTGATTTGATAATGGATCTGAGTATGTTTTATTTTCTTTGCTATTTACCTGTTGATTCTCAGCCTCATACCTGCCCTTCTCCAATCTGTTTCGTACTGCTGGGCTGGTAGTCTGAAAACTACATTTCCCAGCTCTCTTCTCAGCTGCCTCCCCATTAAGTTCTGCCAGTGGGAGGCACTGGTGGGAGACCAGGAGGCAGAAAGAAGAGATTTTTGCCCCTGGCTCCAACTCCAGGGCAGAGACTGGCAGTTGCTAGTAGTTTCTGAGGGCGACAGAGGGATGATGGTGGGTTCCTCAGCAGGACATCTTTGCCGATAGTCCAGCCCTGGTCACGGTGGTTTTAGCACTGACAGTGACAGCATCTCTAGCAGCAGGGCAGCAGGTGCAAGCCACTGGACACCAGCCAAGCGCACATCAGCAGCTTCCTGATCTCTGAATATTCCTACTCCTTCCTTTTTCCCTCCTCTACCTTGCCAACACCTTTGTAGACAATACCTCTATTTGAAATACATAGTGTGGATTGTTTTCCTAACTAGATTCTTCTAATACCTTTATGAACAAACTACTTCAACATTGAAGTATTAGCATATTGATTTTGAGCTTTAAAGATGTAATGGTCTTCTGTTTTGTTTCTAGTATTTATCTAATGGATCTTTTCCTTAAATATTTATAGCAGAAAATAATATTAACTAATAATAATGGCTGACTTTATTCATCATTTACTATGTGCTAGGTGTTATTCTTAGCCCTTTATATCTTATTTAATCCTCACAATAACTCTAGGAGATACACACTGTTTTTATCCCATTTGACCTGGAGAAAAGTAAGACATAGATCAACTGTATTGTCAAGGTCCGCTGCCAACCAGTGGGGATTGTGGGGAATTGACCCAGGACTGCCTCACTCTAGCTTGAGCTCTTAATCATTATGGAGTATTGCCTACAGCCACTCTGTGTTCTAACTGAATGTACTTACAGATCATGATGTCTCTGGTTGAACCATAGTGTTTTATGAGAGATTTTGCAAATATGCTACCTGAGATTGCTTCAGGAGTTGGATAATTCTAGAAGTAATGTAAAGAATGTACACCCAAGTCACTTGTAGATTGTAAGCTCCATGAAGCCAGAAGCTATTTCCTATCTTGTTCATCACTGTATCTCCAACACCTAGCACAGTTCCTGACACATTTGAAACTATAATAATATATTTATACAATAAATGTTTATATAATAGGTGTTCACACAATAAACAATATAAAAGTTTTCTATGTGTAAATCATAAAGAAAATTATACATACAATATACATCAATGTGTACCTACAGAAACTCTTTCTACTGCTAAATACTTCCACTTGGGAGGAGATCTAGAAAATAGATAGGCAAAGAATGCTTGAAGTTCTTTTTCTCAGCCAGAACACAACACAATCTAAGCTCAGGAGAATAAATTTTTATAGAAGCAAAAATACAGCCCAAGCATACCAAGGGTGAAAAGTAGGAAACTGTTTTATGATTAAAGACTATACTTAATGATTTCTCATAAGTTCATAAGAGATGCATAAATAGCGATGAAATAATACTAAGACATAAGAAAAATATGGCAGTTGTTTAGGAAGAAGAAGCAACACAGAGCAAACTTGACTCCCAAACTTTACTCCTTTGGAAGGAAAGTATTAATATACAAGGTTGTGAGCAAGCAGATACAATAAAGACTTGAGCCCTTGTATGTTAGATTCAGTGATATCATGAAAGAAGAAGTAAGATACCTTCGGGCAGTTAGGCACTGATACCACCTTGTGGGAGAGAGAAATGAAATGAATAAGACAGAAGCAAGACACTCTAAGCATAAGTCTTGTTGAGCTAGCCATCCCAGGTCAAAGATTTAGGCTCTGTTCTGAGGACTCTGCCAACAGAGGAACATGTATAGGTCCAGAGTGAGGAAAGTTTGTACAGGAAACTCTGTGAAAAAAGTGGATAATTTTACTTGCTCTATGGCTCAAAGTGGAGGCAGTGTTTAAGATTGCTGTAAGAAGAATGTGATACATCAAGACTGCAATCCCACTTCATAAAGTTGGAGGAAGTAGCATATGGAAAGTTGGATCATTAGGATCAGTGTACCCCAGATACAGGCAATAACAGGTGCATTGTCTATAGAGAAGGTAAAGGCAATAATAAAACTAAGAGTTATGCTCAATGTCACTAAAATTAGGAAAATGCAAATTAAAACCACAGTGAGATATCAGTTTACCCCAGTTAGAATTGCTTTTATTTAAAAGTCCAAAAACGATAGATGCTGACAAGGATGCAGAGAGAAAGGCATGAGCACACTTATGGCCCTGGCTCAAGCATTACAAAAGCAATCCATGCAACAAAAACATTTGTATCCCCTTAATATTTTGAAATAAAAAAAAAGAGTTGGTCTGCTTTGTATTATCGTGATGGCCTGCAAGTCTAAACACCCTCAGTGGGAAAATACCCCTCCCTGAAAAAAATCTTTTGTTGGCTTAAGATCTAAACAAGTACAGCAATTATTATTGTGTTTTAATTATTTACACGTATGCTTAAAATTAGCTCTTTCTAAAAAACTTATTCTTCAGTGAACATTGCATTTCACATGAAAGTTAATTTAGAGAATTGCCAGATGTGAAGTTGGCCCTCGACACATGGGACTCAGCCACATGTATTGGTTTCAAGAGTAAGTTTGTAATAAAATTCTAAGAATCATTGGAGCTCACTTTGGCCATAGTTTGTATCTTCATATATTCCTGTATCTAAACTGTGGATTTTAAATAACAATTGTAAACATAATTCAACAGAACTAGAGTTATTTAATTCTGTCATTCTATGTGACTACTTGGAGTTACTTGTGTTTAGAATTTTAAAATTAGTAGAAGCTAAGGCTCAAAAACCTAAATTGTAATGTTAACTGTTCATTACAATAACAGACCAATGTACAAGTACGTTTTCCTTTTCTTCCAAAAAATATTTTGAGCAAATTGAGAACATTGAGAAAGTAATCCACTACTTTTTTCCTTCCTAGTACTGTAGTATTTATTTATTTATGGTATGATTACGTACATAAAGTTCAATAAAGAAAAATTTTCACTGTCTACATTTTTGGGGCCATTATATTAGTTTCATGTCATAGTTCTTACTATGACATGAAAATGATTTTGTCATATAGAGGAGGGGGCTATTGAAAAATGGTCTTCTCTGGGTGTCACATATGCTAGGGATGTCACTGGTTGGAAGTATGTGGATTGCTGTTAATACTTGGCAAACCTTTCCAGATTGTTATTGCAAATGAAGCTCTTGAGACCCTGGGGAAGGGAAATGCTATTAATATGTCCATCTTCTGTTCTGGTTAACTGGCTCCTTGGTGGAGAAGGAAGAAGAGTAGTGATGACCTATTCTTTGGACCTAACTCCAAGTCTCATGAAAATCTTGATGTTTTATTTAGTTAAGACATTTTGGTGAATCCCTTTAGATTTCATATACAATTTTTGGCATTTCTTTGAGGGTGACTTTATTTAAATGGACTTGATGCCTGCTAGTGGTATATTTATTTTCATACTTCAGAGACAATAAGTTAAGGACATTTTGCTAGGGATGGAGCATCAGTGAAAATTTTTGAGTCAGATACCTATTTAGAAGCTCATATTATACTTGATTATCTACACTTCTCAGTGCTAGGAAGAAAATGCTGAAGTTCAGTAAAGAAAAAAGTTTTCTTTTACTCAAGAAAACTCTGGACATAATAGCCAGTAGACTTCATAGTTACCTTTCCTTCAGGATTTAAACTTCCAGAATCTTAGAGGTTCTGGAAGACTCTTAATTGGTGATGTTGAAAAAACAAAGACTCTTAGGGGTTCTGGAAATCATTAGGGATTGTCCAGCCTCACTTGTGCCTAAAGAAGTCTAGGTTGTAGGAAGAGCTCAAGTTTCAGTAAAGCGTTCATGGAGGAGGTGATGGTGAGGCTCTAGGAAGTGGTATTTCACCTCTGCCCAGCATCTGTCTTACAGACTCCAAAATTTGTGTTCTTTGATGGTAGAGTTGGTCAAATCTAGAGAATGCTGATATAGATTCAGTGCTAAAAGAATACTAATTGGTTACCTTCCTATGAGAAATAGAACTTCCAGAGACTAGAAAGTCATATTAATCAGAACAGCATCTTTGTTTCCTGTAGGCAAGTGACAGGGGCAGCCAAATCACTAGTGGGCTTTGTAGTCAGTGATTCAAATTTATGACAGCAAGATTTCAGAGCCACTGCAGCTATCTCCTCAACAAGGAGACCAGCACGACCAGGTAGGTGGTCAGAAGAACCTGGCCAGCACCTTCCTCCTGGATGTTATTATAGTGGGCATTGTCAACATCTAACTCTGTGACTCTTCGTTCTTGAGCTTTAATGGCTGACCAACACCTCTTCCGAGTGACACCATTCTTCTCTTAATACGAAATCTTTAATCAGATGACCATCCTGCTGATTTTGGATTTTTTCCCCATCAAATCTGTCTTAATCTGGGCCATTTTATATTGATTTTATAACTTCACCCTCAGAGGGCAATCCTCTAATTCTTATTTTCTGACAATTTATTATTATATACCATAGAGTCTGTGGGGAGTCTGTGACCATAGGGAAGTCTATCAATCGACTGAGGGTTTCATCAATCTCTTCCTGGTGAATTCACTTCTGAATTTATATTAATAGAAAAACATAAATAAATGGAAAGAATTCAGAGGGAAGCCATGAAGATGACTTATGGATTTGAGAATGACTCATGTGGAAAGGTCAAAAGTACTGGGGGAGAGAAAACTGAGGTGGATTTAATAATAGCGTCCAAAAAATGTTGGATTGTTAAACGTAAGAGACCAAATTATTTTACAGCATGAGGGAGCTAGGCTTGACATAAAGAAGAACTTCATGAGAATGTATTGTGAGAAATGTGACAGATGAATAGTCTATCAAAAAAGTTTTGGAAATCTGCTCTGTAGAGTTTGAAAAATGAATGTATTTTCACTTATTTTAGGCTGCAATTCTTTCTCAAGGTAAAGAAATGGGCCACATACCATTTCAATTTTTTCCCCCAGATCTGAGATTCATACATTATCTTTCTCAGAAATAGAGTAATGATTCCTTTTACAGTTAAGTGAACCAAGAACTTCAGGTGGTGATCCAAGGTAAATTACAAATAAATTCCTTTTTAGTGCACTGGTTTTAACTTTCTTTTAGCAAAAGAACTCTTTCAAAAACTGATATAAACACAGACCGCCACCCACATGTACATGTGCACACACCACATTTTGTGTATAATTTCAAAGGATTCATGGACTCCCCACAGCCTATGCAATGAACCCTTTAAGGGTCCCAGGTTTAAAAGGGCCCCAGGTTTAACAAAAAACAAACCCTTTCCTAGAAGACATTTATTCTTACCCCAGAAATGGTCAATCATATTTTTACATTTAGAGCAAAGTTGATGAGGAATTTTTTCTGCATCATGCTTATCTTCACACCACAGGAAGTGTGTGGCTTGCAGACCTCTCTTTTTTCTCATTTTTTTCTCTTTTGTTCTTCCTTCTAATTTTTTCTCTTCTTCTGAATCTCTCGCTCTGTTTCCTGGTCTTCTCCTTTAGTTCTTTCCTTTCTGTTAGAGCATGTTAGTGGACCCCAAGACATAAGGTAACAACTCAAAAAGATTATATATTCGAAGCCTGGAATCTGAAACTAACATGCATATTAAGCACCTGTCAAGTCCATTTATATTAAAGTCCTTAAAGTCATTGATACTTTATAGTCTCCTTTGAAGGAAGAGCTCATTGCAAGCACAGGCTGTAGAACATGGAAATGATCATTGTGTTCTTAGGATTCTTCATGTAGAAAAATCCGTGAAATCCCCTCTTGTGGTTGGGGTCAAAGGCACTTGGGGGAAAGCAAATTTCTCAAACATCTCTGCGTGATTGAAATCAATTTCCCTGAAAAATTTTCCATGAAAAGACAAGGGGATACTTGAGGATACTTCCCTCACTTGATCCCCAACACTCTTTCCTGCCCCTTCCAGAGAATGAAATTGATCACTGGAGGAAAGAATGTGCCTCCTTGTGTTTACTTTGTAAAATTTCCACTCCTGTAAAGCCTTTTCTATTTTGCTGGTTTCTCTTTGAGGAGCTATTATAAGCCACTTCCCAGGGAATCAAGGACAACACATTCATTTACTCCTTAATTAACAGTCTGCTTGTGGAACTCATCTTTCCTGATTTTGTAGCATTCCACTGTTTCCAAGGCAAAGGTATCCTCACTGAGATTCAGATCAAGGAAAATCTTGCCATAAAATAAACTCTCCTAGAAGTCTGAGTATTGATGTATGAGATATATAAGAGAAAGTAAGACTGGTTAATATATTTAGAAGATTTTCTACTACTTATAACTTAAAAACATCACCAAAAAGAAGTCAAAGATTTAAATTTTAACTTGAAGTCTTGACTAAGTTTCTGTTTTAAACCATAAAAAACAAATAAAAAAAAACCTAGGATTTTCTTTTAAGCGAAGAGCTTGATTTACACAGGAATCTTTCTCTGAACATATGCTTAGATAATTTTAATCTGAAAGTGGCAAAGTCCAGGGGATGGCATTACTTGTTGGCAAAATTCTACATATTGAGATGCCATATAACATTTTTAACATAAGCATCAGGGTGTTTGGGACTTGAGCTGCACCAGTTGTCGAGTATTTTCTGTATCACCCTTGGTTATGGGCAATGTGAATTCCATAGCTCCCTATACTTCCTTCTTGATTTGTCTACCAGAGAGTCTAGAACTTACTGTGTGGTTTCCCGTATTCCTGTGCAGAAACTTGAGACAGCATTTCTGTGGACTAACTCTCCTGGGCTTATTCTTTTCCCTCCTTTTACTTTGCTCTAATTTCTTTGTCTTTAGGGAAAAAATTTCTTTGTGCCACATATGATTCCGTAAGCTACCTCAGATCTGTTTTTTACCAAGATAGGACATTAAGTAAATGACACTGATAGTTTTCTAATGGTAATAATCTTTAAACTTGAAATTTCAGAGGAAATCAACAGCTTTGAAAAATAGGTAAGTTGCCCACAAGTCTTATTTCAGAAAGAGTTCATCTGTTCTGTGTGATTCAAAGTATTTTGGATCAACCTAAAGTTTCTTCATAGCTTCTCACAATCAAACCCACAGCTATGACAGGCTCTTAAATAAAAAATATATTTCCCACGTCCAGATTTATGTCACACCTACAGGTATTTGTGGCAGGACATCACCTACCAGTAGTTACAAGAATTTGCAAGAAAATCCTATATTTTTTCTATTTCTTGGGATTTTAGATTTGAATAGCCAAAACATATATAGAAGCCACATGGCTTAAGATATTTAGATCTTAGATATTTCTCCATGGATCTTAGTCATCAAGGAATTCTTTTCAATAGCACTTAAGTTGCCTTATTGCCATCTTTGGCAGAGCTCTACAGGGTCTAGAGCCACTTCTGTTGTTCTAGAAAATCTGGTCATTCCCCTAGAGAATACACAGTAGGCATGGTTGAATTGAGAGGCTGGCTACACAGCTGTGGGTTGAAAGCTATGGTCCAGGGTGCACCACAGCATCACAGCTGAGAAATGAGTAAGCTGCTTTGTTTTAAAGCAATAATTTGGGAAGACGTGGAACTTTTACTGAGCAAGGTATCCAGGAGTTCTTTCAAGCATCACACTTTTTTTCTATGTCTATACTTGGCTGCTTGTTTATGTATTTTTTCTTGAGCCTGCATGATTTTCAACTTTGAGTTTCTTTTCTACAATCTGTGAATTAAGAAAATGACTCTGGATATGGTAAGTTGACTTCTCATCGACAGGTCTCTTGGTATCCCAGAAAGTGACAAAGGAAAGGAAGAATGGAGAGTGAAGGGAATCACCTCCAGGGCTGAAGTGAGTAAATAAATCAAATTCCTTGCATTCATCACTGACCCCTGGGTGATTAGAACTTTCACCTCTTGAGAATTTAGCACTTTAGAGATTCCTTAGATTATAGCTAGAGCAATTATAAGTTTGGAGACTGGTTAAAGGTTGATGATAACAAAACCTTAAAAATAAGCCTTTTGCTAAAAGGTATAATCTTTTCCAGTTTTTGAAATCTTCCGGTAGAATCTTAGAAATAGTTTTTCCCATTATGGTCTGTCTTTTCCCTAAAGAATGTATTAAATGAACTGAGGTTCTAGAATGTTGTAAGATGCCAAATAAGATGCCAAAGAGAAGTAATCCAAGCCTTTATCCAGATAAGAAAAATAAATAACTGTATCCTGCTCTTCTGACAGGATGCTGAGAGTCCAGAGTTAATCTTGTTATGAGGTGTGGTCATAAGACAGGAGAGTGTAGGGAAATAAAGCAATAGCATAGGAATCGGGGAACCCTGTTGGTAGGCTGGAAGGATTTAGCATGATGACTGTACTTGAGAGCTCTGATGTTAGAAAGATTTGGGGTTATTTGATTGGCATTTACTTGAACTCTCTCTCCGTTTCCTAATCTGTAAATAGCATAACAGTGTTGTTACAATAAGGTTAAATGAGATACTGCATGAAAAGCACATGGTTGAGTGCTTGCCTGGCACGTAAGAAGTGCTCAATCAACTGTGGCTATTTTTATCATTTACAATTATTAAACCTACTTCTTTGAGAATGCAAGATGCCCTTTTTCTATACTTGAATTTCAATCCTGTATTAGAAATAATTATGCGAGCAGTGTTTTTATCTCTTTAGAGGAAGGGGCCATTTATTCTGTTAAAAGAAAAACTTCAGACAAATTGAATTGAGCAGAGTTTAATTGAGCAAAGAACGATTGGTGAATTGGGCAGTCCCCAGAACCAGCATTGGTTCAGAGCGACACCAGGGCTGCCACACGGTTGAATAACATTTGTGGACAGAAACAGGAAACTGACATACAGAAAACAGAGTGAAGTACAGCAATGGCTGGATTGGTTAGTTTGGTGTTGGCCTTATTTGAACCTGCTCTAAGCAATTGGCTGCGTGTGGTTGGCTAAGGCTCAGCTACTTGTTGTAGGGTAGGTTCCAGCCGTTTACACGTCAAGTTATGTTACAGTTCACTGTGTATGGAAAAACCTTTAGGCCAAACTTAAAACATGTAGGTAAGCTGCTTTAGGCCAAATATAATTTAACAATTCATTTGTAAAGTTGTACTATTTGGGATGACTTGCTAAAAGCTGAATCTTAGTGATTAATAATTACAACTATAGATAAATTTAAAACAATGCAGATGAAGCACTAGCTTGACCCATAATAGATACTTAAACATATTCGTTGAATTGAAAAATGCACAGATAGTTGGGGAAAACTGTTCCCTCTAAATCCTGTAACTAACAGTCGATGGCCACCTGTAATTAGTACTCTTTGGATGTGAAGATGTTCATTATTCTATAGTTTTTGAGTTATTTTCTAATTAAAATAGTTTTTTAATGATGTTAAAAACTTCAGGGTTAAACTAGCATATAAAATAAAACTCAACATTCTCTGGGTTAAGTTCCCTGAGCAGGTAACTGGCCAAATGTATATTCAGGCCGTTCCCTCCCACCATTCTCACTTTTCCTCCTTGTGCCTTCTGGCTTCAGGATCTGGCTCACCCCCGAGCTACAAATGCTTCCATTTTATACCCTTAATGAGATAAGCACAGACTGAAACTTTTATTCCTTCTTATCCCCACCCAAGGCAAAATATACTTATCCAGTGTCCAATGTTTTTAGAGCTTTGCTCCTTTGATAACTGATAGGCTGATTTAAACCACGATGTGAAGTAGACCATGATAACTTTGCATATTAGACCTCCCGGATACCATTTGCATTTGTAAAGCTATCATTAATGTATTTATAAAATATCATTTTTTGGTCATCTTTTATTCCTTTAAAAATTGCTTTATTTTGAAATAATTATTAGATTTATAAAAAATAATATACGGAATTTCTATATACCCTTTAGCAAGCTTGCCAAAATGTTAACATCTCACACAACTATAGTCCAACTATCAAAACCAAGAAGTTAATATTGATACAATACTGTTGTTAATCTAATGGCCTCCTTATTCAAATTTCATCAGTTGTCCCACTTATGTCCTTTTCTGGTCCAGGATTCAATCCAGTTCCCACATTGGATTTAGTTACCTATCTGTAGTCTCTTTCCAATGGGATATTTTTCCAGATTTTCTTGGATGTTCATGATCTTGACACTTTTATTTAATAGAGTGTTATTTGGTAGAGTGTCTCTCAATTTGGGTTTTTCTGATATTTCCTCATGATTAAATTCAGATTATACCTTTTGCTCAAGAATACCACAGAAGCAATGTTGGTCCTTCTCAATGTGTCATATCAGGAGGTACTTTGTGTCAAATGTAACATAATTAGTGGTGACCTTAACCTTGATCACTTGGTTAAAGTGGTGTCTGCCAAATTCCTCCACTGTAAAGTTACTGTTTTTCCTCTTGTAATTAATATCTTGGAGAGAGATACCTTGAGACTATGCAAATATCCTGCTTCTCATCTTTACTTACTTAATTTTAGCATCTATTGACGATTTTTCCCTACAAGTATTTCTGTGGTGTTATTTCATTCATTCCCTTCACACTTACTAATTAGAATTTTAATGTAAGGAAGAGCAGTCCCTTCTTCCTCATTTATTTATATATTAAATTATTTAGTTATATTGGTATGAACTAATGGATGTTATTTATTTTTTAGTAAAAGAGTTCCCTCAAAAAGTTTCCTTTGTCCTTTTTGCACCACAAGGTATTCCAAGTTCATCTTGTAATATACCTGCCCCAGCTCTTTTATATATATATACACACATACATGTATACATGTATGTATATATGCATACATATGTATATCTTCATATTATTAAAAGCTGTTTTTTTATGCTACCTCTGATTTGTTTCCAACATCATAGGAACCTTCCCCATGCTTATTGTAATTCCTCTGTGAGAAATCTGGATTTCATTATACAAAACTTATTTATGATTTTCTTAATCCTAGGAAGCATGAACTTAGTTTCAGAATTACTAACTCGTATCCCTATGAAAACAAAATTTACTAAAGAGAGAAAAACAAATTGTCTTTCTTCTTTAGCTTTACATTATATAATAGTAAGATCTTGTCTTGCAAAGTTACTTAGGTTAGCACTTTTCTTCACCGATCCTTTCAGTGTGACTAGATTACTCATCAGAAATACAGTTAGGTTAACCCTGCTGGAATTCCATTTGGACTCCCACATGTCTTGGTTGATTTTAATTATTTTTGGCTATCTGAAACATTACCATGGTTCTAAAAATCAGAAATATACAAAAAATTTATATTTTCCCCTGTTCTTAAAACCTCATTTCACCTACCCGCTATAGAAAACCATTCCCATTAATGTTTGTCATTCATTCTATATTTCTTTTTGCATGTTATCTTATTTTGCCTTATTTCCTAATGAAGATAACACACTATAAATAATATTTTGCCCTTCACTTTTTGCACTTAGCACCATGTCCTGGAAATCACTCTCTGTCAGTTCATAGTGGTGGTCCTTATTCTTCTTTATGCATTTGCGGAGTACTCCACTGTGTGGCTGTACCATAGTTTATTCAGACACTCTCTGTTGTGGATAAGTGAATACATAGCTTTGTTACGTATTACCAGATTCCTCATCCAGAAGACTTGTTCCAGTTTGCATTCCTAGCAATTTACGAGAATGCGTATTTTTTCATAGTCTGGCCAATAGCATGTGTTGTCATATTTTTAGATTTTTCCAACCTGATAGGTGAAGAAATAGTAATACAGTGTTGCTTTAATTTATATTTGTTTACTTATGAGGGAATTTGAACATCTTTACATATGTTTATGAGCCTTTTATATTTTTAAAAATATTCATATATTTTTACCATTTTTCTCCTGGGTTTTTGTCCTTGTCTTTCAGTTTTTAAGAGTTCTTATATATTAGGGTTTTTATCCCTTTGTTTGGGATATATGTTGCAAATATTTTCTCCCAGTTTGTCAGTTGTCTTTTAACTTTGTTTATGGTGTTTGCCATGTAATTTTTAAGAATTTTTTGTGGTCAAATTTAACAATAGTTCCTTTTACTGTCTCTAGATTTTGAGTCATATTTAGAAAGCCTTTTCCTACACTGTGGTTAAGAAATAATTCCCCCATATTTTTTCCTAATACTTACGGAGTTTCATTAATTACATTAAGATTTCTGACCTATTTGGAGTTTATTCTTGTGTACAGAATGAGGTATGGGTCTAATTTTATCTTTTGCCAAATGGCTATCATTTATTAAAAAGTTGATCTTTGCTCCAGTAATTCAAGATACACCTTTATCATATACTAAATTTCCATATGTCGTTGGATCTATTCCTATTCTTTTCCTGTAGTCTATTTGTCTACTCACGTACCATTACCACAATGTTTAAGTCATACAGGTTGTATGGTGTATTGTGCTTTAGGTGGGCTGGTTCCCCAGTTCCCTCTCACAGTTTTTCTTTTTCAGTGCTTTCCTGAGTATTCTTGCATATTTGTTTTCCATATGAACTTTAGTATTAACTTACCTAAATGCACAAAAAAGCTTGTTGCTATTTTATTAGGATTGTTGTAAATGTATAAGTTAACTTAAGGAGAGCTGACATCTTTATAATGTTGAGTCATTCTACATACAAACAAGGGAGGTTTTTCCATTTGTTCAAGTCTACTTTTGTGTCCCTCAGGAGAGTGCCATTAATGGTTTAGTCAAAAAAAAAACTTATAATAAAAGGTTCAGGGCTCAAGGAATCACTGGGCACCACCTTTAAACATGACATGCTGGCAATTGCATCCTCTTTGCTATCCATTCAACTAATATTTACTGAGTATTTACCTACCAGATGGTCAGCTCTTTGCTAGGTCCTGTGGATACAAAAGTAAAACACCTGGTTTCTGCCTAGGAGTTGCTCACCATCTAAAGGGAGGATATGTTATTAAATTGACAGTAGCAATTACTTTTTCTTTTTAAGGACAGTCCAGTCTTTTACCTGAGGGAAGAACTGGATCCAGTGTCTATGAGATATCAAGGAGGATACTGAAATGGGTTGTATGAAACCAATTGGAAGTTGGTTTCTCGATGTCATTTATGCATGAAATGACTTTTGCCTACAACTGAGTCTTACAGAAGATAATTTAAAAGTGTAATTGTAAAGTGTTGAAGCCCTTCTTGTGCATGCATGTGTATCTAGTGAGATATCAAGTGGAATGTTGTAATTAGTTGACTTCAGCAGCAGCTGGTACTCAGCAAGCTTTTTATTCTCAAATCACTTTACTTTCTCATGGCCATTAATAATTTGACTAAAAAGGAAGAGAATCCTTAAAGACTTTTATTACTCTTCTCAATTTTTTTCTACCTGTTATTGCAATTTAACATGTGGCTATCACTTTCGTGTGTGTGTGTATGTGTGTGTGTGTGTGTGAGACAGCCTTGTTGGGTATCATGTTTATATGCTTTTAACAAAATATATTCACTGTCCAAGTTAATAATCACTTAAAATGTTTTTTACGGTGACTCTTTCAAGCTTAATTTACAACTTGTTTTGACCCCATGGAGAGTCAAGCAGGATCTTAAGTAAAGTGTGATCCAAGGGGAAATTAATTAACCCTTTCAGGATTGTCAAAGTTCCTAGGAAAAGAGACAATTCATTTTCTCACTGTTCTCTGGCCAAATATGTAGTATAGAATTCCCAATCTTGCATTCTATTGCTGGAAAAGAATTCTAGGTTTCAAAATGGAACTAAGATGATGATAAGATGCTAATGTGGATACATGTTCCTGACTGCAGAATTAGAAGTTGTGATTGCTGATATCAGGGAAAGGGGATGGATGGGGTGGGAGAAGGGAGGAGATTCTATTCTTTTTAGTTCTTTCTCATCTCAGCTTGAAAGTAAGAGGAGACTTGTTCCCTATTGCTTTTCAAAAAGCACAGAATGTTTCTTCAGGGAGTCTGAGAGTCCAAGAGAAAAAATGATGGAATGTGGTCTTAGAAGCCTTTCAGAATGAGAAGCAGGCAGCTATTATTCAAATATAAGCTGAAAGTAACCTTACATGAAACTTTCTCAAGAGTAACTCCGAGAATTTTACTGGTATTTTTTTCTTTTCTTGTTAATTTTATCCCTCCTCTTTTCTGCAGAGCACTATAGTCATTCAGTCGGATCCATTCATTCCCAATCCTGCATACACCCTACCCTGACTCAGTCTCCAGACTCTTTTCCCACCCTACTTTCTCTTTTCCTTTTTATTTTCATTCTGAAGTGGTGCTGTAGGAGAATTATGTGGACTGTAAGGTTCTGTGGTTTGTCACTGTCCTCAACAATCTTCAAAGCTATTCTTTTTGATTCTCAGTTCCATTTACCAAGAACGGTGTTACATCTAGAGATCACCTGAAATTACCAAACAAATCAATTAATATCACTAATTTTCCTCCATCAAACCAGAGTATTTATTTCAAAATAATAACACATAAGGACAAAATTTATAATCAGAAAATTTCAAAAACCTAGGAAAGTGAGGTGACTATACCAAATAATCATTAAATACTGACTTGCTGGCCGGGAAATGTGAACTATGGAATAAAATATGAATTTTCCCCATTTAGTCATACTATAATTTTATGACATCAAAACATCTTTGACTTTTTTCCTTTCCTGTAGCCTTGTTTTATGTTGTCAGAGTGTTTGACCAAGTCCAGTATAAGACGGAGGCGTGTCATAGAAGCTTCCACAAGTAGCTGCTCACCCTCCACTCCCACCAGCGTGGATAAAACATTCCCCATTGCTCTCAACTCCCAAACCCCCAGCCTTCTAGTAAGGAGAAAAGAGCTTCTCACCACCTTTTGGGCTTCTTGGCTGAGCTAGTGGTAGTGTTTTAACCTCAAGCAATGCGATCACTCTCATTGTTGCCCTTCGTAGATGAAGTTCTGCTCCTTAACAGCCTGTCCATACCCTGTAACTTCTATTTTATTACATTAATATTTGACAGAGAAACTTATTAAAAGGAGCATTTCTGTATTTACTTGCTATACCACTGCTCTGTTTCCTTCTGTTTTGTGTTTTTAAAATGCCATATAGAAGAAAGGGAAAAGGATAATTTATAAACTGCTTAAATGAAATGTTTATGCTTAAGATTTTGCTTGTTTTGCCCCAGAGATTTAGGATTTGGGTTTTATCATGTTCGAACTAAAAATAGAACTATGCAGTAGTTATAACTGTATGGAACTTACTGGTTTATTGTCTTCCGTAGAAATGAAGGTTATGACACCTTGAGTCTTAGAACAAGCTTACTTTGATTTAATTACTGTAATTCAGGACCAGCCATGCTTTAAACTGACAGCACTGTCCACGAACCTCTACCAGTTCTAGCCCAGGGCGAGGTGGGAGAGAGACACCATTGTAAAATGAGTATTTCTTTGCTATGAAAAAAATCATTTCAAAAATTTTTCTTGACTCACTCACTCTCCTCTCCATCTGAGACTTCAATTATGTTTGACTGTTTGACATTATCTCACCATTGTGAATGTTTTGCTGATTTAAATTTTTTTCTTTTTATTTCACTTTAGGTAATTTTTATTGACTTTAGGTTCACTCATTTTTTTCCCTACAATATCCAGTCAGCTGTTAAGCTCATCCAATAAATTTTGACTTCCAAGATAGTATTTTTATGTTTTAAAATTTCTATTTTTTTGTTTTGTAGGATTTCCATTTTTCCCAGAAAATCAAGAGAAAAGTCCGTTTCTTCACTCATGTTATGAATTTTTCTATAAATTCTTTGATAGAGCTATAATAATTATTTTAAAGTTCCCATCTGCTGATTTCAATACCTAGGTCTCTGAATCTGTTTTTATTAATATTTCCTCTAAATTTTTTCTTGATTATTGCATTTTCCTGCTTCCTCACATTTTATATATATCCCTTTTCCACTGTTGCTCTCTCAGTATGGGGAAGTCTGGATGAATAGACTTGCTCAACTGAGTTCTTCCAACTCTGCCTACCAGCCCAACAGCCTAGTCATCCAGGGAAGGCCTGGCTGTTTCCCCTCATCTCAGAGAGTCTCCTCATCTGTAGCAGCTCGCCTGGGCTCTGGACCCCATACTAGAGGCTGCTGCCATTCTCTGCTCATCTGGGAAGGGCTCATTCTCTCTGGAATATAATTTGTCAAAGCTTCTTTGCTGCCATTGTTTTTCCTTAGCTTCTTAGAAAGGATGGTTTTTATTTTGTCTGATTCTTTTCTTGTAGTTATTGGAGCAGAGGCATTTTATATCCTTCTTCATCCTAACTCAGAGCAGAAGTCTAACCTACTTCCTTAAGTCAATATATGTATGTCTTGGCAAAGGACACAGGACTTTGAAGAATATTTATACAGTCCCCAGAGAATTTTGTGGCATTAATGGCTTCTCGGCAAAAAGATAGATAATGAAGTTTCCTAGGAAGATATCATTTACAATTACATTTTTCAAATGAGATAACAGGGAAATATAGGGAAAAGGCATGAATAAACATAGCATCATTAAGGAGTCAGCACCATAAGATCCAAGAGTATAAACCATAGTAACCATAGTATTATAATCACAATATTTTAGAACTAGCAGAAAGCCTTAGGTGGTCTAAAGTCCAAACTCATTTGGTAGATGGCGATACTTATTTGAGGTTCACTTGATAGACTGAATGTTTCTTTGGCCTTTTCCAATGTCCTGGGAAATCTGTGACAAAACATGAGCATTTCTTCATCAGACTTACAATGAAGGTCTGTCCTTTTTTATTTCTTATAAACAAAAATCTCTGGAAGCATTTACCTTTCTCTGAGTTCTAAGTTTGAAGTCTTTTTTTCTTTTTTTAATCCAACATACCTTGTAACCCAGGGAAAAATTCATGCCACCTCTGCATAATGGAAAACAGGTTTTGTTAAGTGATGTTATCACCTTTTGACAAAAAGACACCACTTCAACTTAGTGTATCTAAGGCAGGACGGGTCTGAAGGATTAAGGGCATTTTGGAATGCATATGAATCCTTCCAGGTCTGTGGGATATTATGGGAAAAATGTGTTAATGAAGAAAAGACTTCAGACCCTTTAATAGTGACTCAGAAACTCAGTGACTAGAAATTCATTCTTTGGGCATGTTAAAACTGAAAGAACTCACAGTAGTTGTACAATACTTCCACAGTCTAAAGAATATGCTTTCAATGATTCTTATTAGGATATGGTCCACTGTCTGGTTTCCAATTTGTGCTTAGGCTAGTAACCTTGCTTTCTCATGCAATATTTTTCAAAAGTTCTAGAAAAAGGAGCTTGAGGGTCACCTTCATGCTCTAACAAGAGATCAATTGTTATTTCCTAAGGGAATTTCATAGTTCCAAGCTGCTTAAATAATTCAACCAGAAATAGCCAAGGAGGGAGAGAAAAACTGTGTACCAATAATATATATACTATTGAGCAAGCTTAGAATACAAGAGAAAACAAAGTGTAGGAGGTATACACATTTTTAGGATGACAAAGAATGAGGGTTGTAGTTGATACAAAAGCATGGTCTGTGACTGGTTACATCAACTGTGATCTGAAGACCCACGCTATTTTTTCAGAAGATAATTTGTTTATGGAATGTGGCCAATTCCTTCTTTGGAATTTATGGAAACACCGTAAACTAAACCTAAGCAAATAACCTTTCTTTTCTCTCACAGGAAACGATGATTTAATTGTTGGAAGAGCTTTAAAAAATAGAGATTAAAGTCTACTAGCTTTAAAGTGGCTCCCAATAGAGATGCTTTGGTAAGGTGATTTAGAAATAATCATGATTGCTACCTCCAAGCATCTCCCAGTTTCTTAAGGACACTTTATGGTTTGCTAACAAAATGCATTAAATGTCAAAATTTTGTTTGCAGACTATTCTTTTATCCTGACTTGTGTTTTGGTTCTTTCTGTTTATTTTATTTTATATTATTCATTTGTTAGGATTTTTATTTTTTTAACTTCAAAATGCTTTTGTCTTACCTTTGCTTCCAGTTAATGCTCCAGAGTGCATTGGCTATATGGCAGCCGAGAAAAGGTGGGAAGATGTTGTTCCTTGTGGTTGGGGCCAACAGAATTTAAAGAAAGTCATTTGAATATTAATAATTATTATTGTTTTGAAATATTTAGACTGCTTACAAACTGAACATCAACTGCAATAATTACTTGAGACAATTGCTAGGTAAAGTAATAATTTATGACCTGAAACAAAAACTTGCCTAAAAAATAAAAAAATAAAAATAAATAAATAAAAATTAAAAAATTAAAAAAAATAAAAATTAAAAAATAAAAATTAAAAAATTAAAAAAAACTTGGCTAATATTCCATGACAATTTACAGAAAATAAAATGTTTTTAGCATTTTATTTATGAATGATTATCCATTCATCCTCAATCACAAGGGTGTCAGAGCAAATGGAAAAACTTAGAAAGAATATATCAAAATATTCTTTTAATTTACAATATTGTTTTCAGTCAAGCCAGGAACTAGGATATTAATAACTTTTTTCTACTGACATAGTTTTTTGTTCTACTTCTGCCACATTTTTGATAGCCATATTAAAAATAAGTGGTGTTTTTGTGTGTGTGTATGTGTGTATGCACTCTTACAAGTCAAAGGGCTATCCTATATGTCTACCTCCATGTAAAAGTCAGCCCATGATACTACAGATTCCCTGTAAGCCTTTGGTCAAATCCACATTCTCCATGAGCACTACAGGTTTTCCTGACCTTTTATTGACCTTCTTTTCCAAATCTGCTTACCGGAGAATCATATGTTGCTAAGGCTTATGTTGTTCTATGGTATAATTTTTAAACTCTTGAACTATATTTTAACATATGAGTATCCACAAATTTTCTGCTCTAAGGTTTTATGCTAACTCAAGAATGTATGCTTTAAATTTTCCTCAGCCCCTCGTACAGTATCTGCCCCAGAGTTGACCCTCATCAGTAAGGAAAACACCAGACCATATTAATTCTTTGAATTTCTAGCTAAAACCTTCTTTCTCATCATAATTTCTGGGCTTCCACTTCCAGGATTGCTAGCTTCCCAAATCTGGAAAAGTGTTATTCTCTTTTCAACAAAATGTATAATTATTTTTTTTAAAAAATAATAAAACAATTCATGGTAGGTAAACCCCTTGTTTTCAAGGCTATATGCTGGAGATGAAGCAGGAATTCCCCTAAGAAGGGCCCTCACCTCCTGAAATAACTCAGCAGTTGCTTGGGAGATGGATAGTTCAGTTATTATCTCAGTACCCTCAGAAAGCAGCTCTTTGGAAGTCTCCCTCTTGGTCCCTAAGAATAGTAACCACAGGGCAGTCTGGCTCTTGCTGGAAGATTGAATTGAAAATATGTCAAGTCTCCTGCATAATACCAGAAGTATAATCTCATACCTGCTTTATTTGAGTATAGTTTATTGTATTACTCAGGATTCTCCAAAGAAATAGAACCAATAGGATGTGTGTGTATGTGTGTGTGTTTGTGTGTGCGTGCAAGCGCGCACATGCTCAATGTGATAAGGTTGAAAGCATTTCCCCTGAGAACTGGAACAATGCAAGTGTGCCCACTTTAACCACTTCTATTAACATAGTACTGGAAGTCCTAGCCAGAGCAATCAGGCAAGAGAAAGAAATAAATGACATTCAAATCAGAAAAGTGGGCGTCAAACTATCTCTGTTTGCCGACAATATGATCTTCTATCTAGAATACCCTAAAGACTCTTGTAAAAGATTCCTATAATTGATAAATTCAGTAAAGTCTAAGGTTACAAAATTAATGTACGTAAATATAGCATTTCTATATAGTAATAACAGCCAAACTGAGACAAATCAAGAACTCAATACCATTTATAATAGCTCTAAAACATAAAAATAAAATACTTGGAAATATACTTAACCAAGGAGGTAAAAGATTTCTATAAGGAGAATTACAAAATACTGATGAAAGAAATCATAGATGACACAAACAAATGGAAAAACATCCTATGCTCGTGGATCAGAAGAATCAATATTATTAAAATGTCCATACTACCTAAAGTGATTTATAGATTCAACGTAGTTCCCATCAAAATATCAACATCATTTTTCAAAGAATTAGAAGAAAATCCTAAATTTCATATGGAATTAAAAATGAGCCCAAATAGCCAAAGCAATCCTAATCAAAAAGAACAAATCTGGAGGCATCACATTACCAGACTTCAAATTATACTGAAAGACCATAGTACCAAAGCAGCATGTACTGTATAAAGGTAGACACATAGATTAATGGAACAGAATAGAGAACCCAGAAATAAAACCATATGCCTACAACCAACTGATATTCAACAAAGCAGACAAAAACATACACCAGGGAAAGGACATCCTATTCAATAAATGATGCTGGGAAAACTGAATGGCTACATGTGAAAGAATGAAACTGGATTCCTATCTTCCATTATATACAAAAATTAACTCAAGATGCATTAAGAACTTAAGTGTAAGATCTGACACCATAAAACTTCTAGAAGAAAACTTAGGAAAGTCTCTTCTGGACATTGGCCTAGGCAAAAGATTTGTGACTAAGACCCCAGAAGCAAATACAACAAAAACAAAAATAAATAACTGGGACTTAATTAAACTAAAAAGTTTCTGTGCAGCAAAAGAAATAATATAGTAAATAGACAACCTACAGAATGGGAGAAAATATTTGCAAACTATAAGGACTAATATACAGAATCTGTTAGGAACTCAAGCAAATTAGTAAAGAAAAAAAATCATTAAAAAGTGGGCAAACAACATGAACAGATTTTTTTCAAAAGAAGATATACAAGTGTCCAATAAACATATGAAAAAATGTTCAACATCACTAATCACCAGAGAAATGCAAATTAAAACCACTAAATGAGATACCACCCTACCCCTGTCAGAATGCCCATGATTGAAAAGTCAAAAACCAGTAGATGCTGGTGTGGATGTGGTTAAAAGGGAACACATATATACTTTTGGTAGGAATGTAAATTAGTACAACCTCTATGGAAAACAGTTTGGAGAGTCCTTTAAAGAACTAAAAGTAGACCTACCATTTGATCCAGCAATCCCACTACTGGGTATACCCAAAGGAAAGAAGTCATATCAGAAAGACACCTGCACTTGTATGTGTATTGCAGCGAAATTCACAATTGCAAAGATATGAAATCAACCTAAGTACCCATTGACTGAAGAGTGGATAAAGAAGATGTGGTGTATATACACATACCATGGGGTATTACTCAGCTATAACAAGAAATGAAATAATGTCTTTCACAGCAACTTGGATGGAACTGAAGGCCATTAACCTAAGTGAATTATATCAGGAATGCAAAAACAAATACCACATATATTCACTTGTAAGTGGGAGCTAAATGATGGGTGTACATGGTCATACAAAGTAGTATAATGGACATCAGAGACTCAGAAGAGGGGAGGGTGAGAAAGGGTTGAGGGATGAAAAATGACCTATTGGATACAGCACACTATTCCAGTGAGGGCTCAGACTTCACCACCGTACAACTCTCCTATATAACAAAAAACAGTAATTTACCCTAAATCTATCAAAATAAATAGATTTGTTTTAAGGAATGGGCTCACGTGATTTTATGGAGGCTGGCCAGGAAACAGCTGATGCTGCAGTTCAAATCCAAAAGCCATCTGCTGCAAAATTCCCTCTTGCTCAGGTGGGGTCAATCTTTTGTTCTATTCAGGTCTTCAACTAATTGGACGAGGCCCACCCATATTTTGGAGGGCAATCTGCTTTACTCAAAGTCCACTGATTTAAATGTACATCTCATTTAACAACACCCTTACAGAAATATCCAGAATAATCTTTGACCAAATGTCAGGAAGCATGGACCAGCCAAGCTGACACATACCATTTACTGTCACATTTTGTCTATATTTTATTTTAAGTACTGATACCCCCCTACTGTCTTGGCTCACCGTGAACTTCATCTCCCCAAGGGTGGAGACCCTCTGCAACTTATTCATCACATATCCATGGTACCCAGCTCAACATATGAATCCATGACTGCATACCACTAGCAGTTATCATCTTTCCTCTCTCCCACTCCCAGTGACATTTGAGGCACCGTCTGACCTGACAGGAGTCCTCAGACTTTTTGTGCACCCTCCATCATGCATCCATGGTGCCTCACTTGCCCATAGGCCACTGGGACATGTATTGAAAATGGCTCATCCTAAATATGCAATCCATAAACAAACTGATTTCTAATCATGGCATTGGCCAAATAACTTTACCCTACATTGTCACGGGAGGCAGGGACTGTGTTTGT
This sequence comes from Lepilemur ruficaudatus, assembly GCA_963574885.1. Classification (NCBI taxonomy): domain Eukaryota; kingdom Metazoa; phylum Chordata; class Mammalia; order Primates; family Lepilemuridae; genus Lepilemur; species Lepilemur ruficaudatus. The sequence continues at coordinate 86,123 of CAUYRT010003910.1, read as the reverse complement.
TGCCTGGTAAAGTGGCATTTACTTACCTAAGCACATGTAAGCTTTTTGATATCTCCTTCTTGATACTGTCCCTTGTTACTTGTCCTTTACACACACACACACACACACCCGCCCTAACTTCTTCCTCTCTATTTTCCTTTTTTACTAAACTTTTCTCTACCTTCATATTTTTCCCCAAGTGTGGAATGGGAATAATGTTAATGCTAAGATCCCGACAGCTTTTTGTGAAGCTCTGCTGTTTTCAGTGAGGGTTGCCAGTTATTCTTTTTGTCTCTTACCTTCCCCAGGGTGTAACCGATTGCACTGTTCAAAGTCACAGTCTTCAGCATCACATCCAGGCTTGTGGTAGTTGTGGTGCTTGTGTAGCTGTGAAAATAAATACTGGGATTGGTGCCCAGAACCTAAATGAAACAAGGCAGTAGACCTAGAAGCCACTTAAATGTTCCTTTTCTTTATTGCTTCCTTCCTTTTTGGCTAGCTTTTCTCAGAGCTGTATTTACAGATGAAGTCTGAATGTGGAGATCAGGTGATTTTGTTGTCAAAAAGGAAATGGATGGAAATGTTTGCAAAGAAAAGATTCATAGTTGATGTATACTCTTTGAGTATAATGATTTTGGAAAAAAAATTCTTTATACTACATTTTATTATGTGTTTTCTTCCTCATAAAAATAGTGTAAAATGTAGGACACTTGGAAACACCCTGTTAATGCATATTTTTATATGTGGGCTATTTTATATGTGGATTTTCTTATGGTGTACGCCAGAATCTTGACTAGAAGAATGAGGTAGGTCAGTTCTGATATTTATCCAAAATACTGGTTCTTTTCTTTTTAGGATCATAGATATCCTTGAAGGTCTAAAGAAAGCAGACCCCTTACAAAAATGCACATATGGATGTGAAATTTTGCATAGAACTTTGGCTTTGATTCAAGGATACCCTTCAAGTCTATTCATGAGACTCCAGTTAAGAATCCCTGCTTTATGTGCTTACTCTGGACTTTATAAAAGATTAACCGAGAATGAATAAACCCATGAAAAGTTCTATATATGTCATTAAATTATTAACCTAACAATGAACCTCAAATAAATGAGTGATGTTTCCCACAAATTTTACATTTCCTTCTTCCTAAGACTTGGTGAGTCTAAGGAATAGTTTCTGCCCTGGTGTGGCCCAAATTTCATGGAGCCTCATGCTGTAACTAGACCTGATGATCTTCAGTGTATTCTTAGACAGCTGCCCTGAGGGGAGACAGGGTTTCATATTCAGAATCTAACTTTTACTCTTTTCTTATGCACTTGTGCAATTTTTTTTTAAAAGTATAAACTCTCAATTGTATTGCTAAAGAGTTCTTTCTATCTCTTAAAAAAATACCTGCTACCAGTAAGTTCCCGAAGGATTTTTCTCTCTGTTTGCAGGAAGCTGCAGTTTACGACCTATTCCTGAATTGAGTGTTTTTCATCAGCCTTTGTTCTGTACTCTTTGCTGTCCTTGGAGGTTGGAAGAAGTTTTGAAACATCTTTTGATTTAAAAGAGCATTTTAGTAGTTGGAACTTGAGCTAAAAGCAGATCCTTGCCTCCAGTAGGGTAGAGACATGGAAGCCTTCTTGTCCCTCTCCCTCTAATATAGGCAGTTAAAGGTGTGACCCCCATAACCTCATCAGGCTCAGGAGGCTACAGCAGATTAAGTGAAAAGTGTAAGCAGAAAATCAAATTACTTCATTTCATAGGTATCTAGTCTTATACCTTTTAATTCAGCTACTGACTGAGGCTTGAAAGCAAATGTTTTATGTTGTGAAACATTTTGAATCCCAAATCTAAGTAAATAAAATTCAAGAGGGCAAAAAATTATTTCTAAATCCTGTAAGTTGAGAAGAAGTTAATATATTCATTCATTTAATTAATTATGTGTTATATGATCTAGTGTAAATATGAGGTAAGCCTCTGCCTTCTCAAAGTTTTGAATGATAAACATTTCAGACAAGAGCAAAACCATTAGCTTTGGAGTGAATCTACACACAGGCCTCATGGAACCAAATGTTAATTTCAAGCTTTTAACGGTTTAACAATCAACTCTCAGAAGCTGGTAGAACCTGGCTCCAGGATATCATACATCAAGTGTCCATATATTGGGCTTTCTATTCTGTTTCATTGGTATATTTACTTAGTCTTATCTTAATTGATAAGGATGAATAGTAAGTATTTGGTAAGATAAATCTTCCCATCTCATTCTTTTTGGGCAAGTGGTGTTGGGTACTTGTGAGTTTTTGCTTTTCTATAAAGGAAGAGCTGTTTAGAATCTATTGTTCAAGTTCCACTAAAACTGTTGCTTTTTTTTGTCGTAACTGAATGAAAAACATTGTTGAAAGAAACTAATCAGATTTAAATAAATGGGAACACATTCCATGTTCATGGATTGGAAGACTTAATATTGTTAAGATGCCATACTCCCAAATTGATCTACAGATTGAACCCAATTCCTATCAGAATCCCACCTGGCTTCTTTGTGTAAACAACCAATTTAAAAATGAGCAAATGATCTAAATAGACATTTTTTCATCTTGTAAATAGACAAGATGATCCTAAAATTCATATGGAAACTCAAGGGACCCAGAATAAACAAACCAATTTTGAAAAAGAAGAATAAAGTTGGAAGATTCATACTTCCTGATTTCAAAACGTATTACACAGCCACAGTAATCAAGATGGTGTTGTACTGGCATAAAAATAGACATATAGGTCAGTGGAATAGAAGTGAGAGGCCAGAAATAAGCCCATGTATCTATGGGCAATTGATTTTCAACAAGGGTGCCAAAGTCAATCAATGGGAAAAGAACAGTCTTCAACAAATGATGCTGGGGCAAGTGATTGTTAAACAAAATCTCATGAAAAAGAAAATGAAGTTGGACCCTATATCACACCATATACAAAAATTAACTCAAAGTGACAAGTACTGTATCATCTCACTTATATGTAGAATCTAAAAATATCAAACTCATAAAAAAGTGTGGAATGGTGGTTGTCAGGGTCTGGAGGTAGACGGAGGGGGAGGGAGAGATGTTGTTTAAAGGGTACAAAAATTCCACTAAGTAGGATGAATAAGTTCTATAGATCTATTGTACAACATGGTGACTATCATTAATAATAATGTGTGTACTTGAAAATTGATTAAAGAGTAGATCTTAAATGTTCTGACCACAAAAAAGTATGTGAGGTGATGCATATTTTAATTACATTGATTAAAAAATTTCACAATGCACATATATCATAACATCACAGTGTATTCTGTAAATATATAGGTTTTTGTTATTTATATCTTATATCTTAATAAAGGAGGAAAAAATAAGATACAGGAAAAAAAAAGATAAGCTACTAAAAAAAATTAACTGAAGATGGATGAAAACCCTAAACATAACATCCAAGCTATAAATCTCTTAAAAGAAAACAGATGAGTAAATCTTTTAGACCTGACATTTGGCAATGAATTTTTAGCTATGGCCAAAAGCATAAACAAGAAAAGAAAAAAATAGATGAATTGGACTTCAGCAATATTAAAAACTTTTGTGCTTCAAAGAACACATTGAAGAAAGTGAAAAGACAACCCACACAGTGGGAGAAAATATTTCCAAATCATGTCTGATAAGGATTTGTATCTATAAAGGACTCTAACAATTCAATAATAAAAAGACAAAAAATGAGCAAATGATCTAAGTAGACATTTTTCCAAAGTAGATATACAAATAGCCAATCAATAAGCACATGGAAAAATTATTAACATAGTTAATTATGAGGCATATGTAAATTAAAACCACAATGAGATGCAATTGCACGTCCATTAGGATGGCTACAAACTAAAAGTTAGACTGTGAGTATTGGCAAACGTGGAGAAATACACGCATGTTTTTGGAACATTGTATGGAACCCTCAATGTAAAATGGTTCAGCCATTTTGGTAAAAAGTCTGGAAATTCTTCAAAGAGTTAAGCTTATAGTTACCATTTGGCCCAACAGTTCCACTCCTAGGTATATAACCCAGAGAATTAAAAACACATATCCAAACAAAAATTCTTACATGAACAAATTTGCTCTGTATATTCATAGCAGCACAATGTATAGCTGAAAGGCAAAACTAAGTATCAACAAACTGAAAAATAAATGAATAAAGTGTAGTTTATTCACATAATGGAATTATTATTTGGCCATAAAATGGAATGAAGTACTGATACATGTTACAATATGGATGAACCTTGAAAACAGGTAAAAGAAGCTAGTCACAAAAGACCACAATAGTCCATTTATATGAAATGTCCAAAATAGGCAAATCTATAGAGATAGACAGCATATAGTGGTTACTTAAAGTTAAGAGCAATGGGGAAATTGACATCTAAAGGATATAGTTTATTTCTGAAGTGATGGCTGGTCTAAACTTGATTGTGGCAATGGTTATACAATTCTGTGAGTATACTAAAAACCATTGAATTATATGCTTTAAATGGTGAATTGTACGGTGTTGGATTATATCTCAATAAAGCTGTTGCAAAATAAAACAAAACAAGTGTGAAGGTTAATCTTATGTGTCAACTCTGAGTAGGCCATGGTACCCAGATATTTGGTTAAATGCTAGTCTAGATGTTGCTTTAAACCTATTTTTAGATGAAATTGACATTTAAATCAGTAGACTTCAAGTAAAGCAGATTACCTTCCAAAATACAAGTTGGTCTTGTCCGAACAGTTGAAGACCTTAAGAGAAAAAAGACTGAGGTTCCCCAATAAAAAGAGAATTCTGCCACTTTGTAATTGAGCTGCAAAATCAACTCTTACCTGGGTCTCCAGCCTGTTGATCTATCCTACAGATTTTTTTTGAATTGAACAAATAAATGATTTTTAGTAAATTTACCAAGGTGTACAGCTATTCACACAAATCAGTTTTAGAAGATTTTCTTCCTGTGGATTTTAAAGTTACCAGTCTTCACAGTCACATAAGCCAAGTCCTTGAAAACAAGCTTTCTCTCTCTCTCTCTCTCTCTTTCTCTCATATCCCCAATATATATACACATATATATAACATATATATATCCTATTCTGTTTCTTTGAAGAACTTTGACTAATACGACCAGAACCATCAAAGTTATCAAATGCTTTATGTGACAATATATTTCTTCACTTCCATTTTGCAAAATGTCTACTATTTTGCTATTAGTGTCTCAAGTACAGTATTGACTTAGTACTATACTTAATACTTACAGGTATCAGAAGTTACTGATGCAGAGATTTACAAAAACTCAGAAAAAAAGGTGTTAATTTTACCCTTATTGAAAGAGGAAAAGTTAATTTAAATTATGTCCCCAGTGCTAGCAATACTTGGTAAAATTGGAAAATACCCAAAGAGGTTGGCAATACACATGAGTACAATATATCTGGAAAGCAATTTAGCAATAAATATCAGGATCTAGAAAAATGTTTGTACCTTTTAGCTCAATAATTTCCATACCTAGATATTTGTCTTCAAACTTTATCTAGAAAATTAGAAAATGCTATATATATATATAATATATATATATGTATGTATAAATATGCATATAGGTTTATATGTATATATAGTGTTTTTCTAATTTTCTAAATGTGTTATAGATATGTATTTTCTAGATGTATTATATAAAACATATATTTATTATATATAATACATATATGTGTGTGTATATATGTATGAATGTATGTATATAGTTGTGGGTTGAATTGTGTCCCCCTCACTTTTCATATGTTGAAGTTCCAATCCCTGGTATCTCAGGATGTACCTATATTTGTATGAGGTCTTTAAAAAGATAATCAAATTAAAATGAAGTGTTTAGGGTGGGCCCTAATCCAATGTGACCAGCGTTCTTTTAAGAAGAGGAAATTTAAACACAGATATGTGCCCAGAAAAAAAACCACGTGAAGACAGAGGGATAAGACAGCCATCTATAAGGTGAGAGAGGCTTCGGAAGAGATCAAGTATACTGACAACTTAATCTTGGACTTCTAGCCTCCAGAACTGTGGGAAAATAAATTTCTGTTTAGGCCACCCACTTCATGGTACTTTGTCATGGCAGCGCTAGCAAACTAATATACTTGTGTGTATACAGACTAATTACAACAGTAAGTAAGCAATAGTAAAAAAAATAGTTTAAATTGATGTATGCATATGTTGAACTATAATATAGACATTAAAACAAAAATTATGATGATTATATTGAAAAGGGATTACAACAATAGGATATAAACAAACAATGTAATACTGGTCAGCAGTCAAAAAATAACAAAGTATATATTCATGTGCAGAATTCTTCAAAACATAATGAGTGATTTTTAAAAAACTGAATGCTATCTATACTTTAATAGCATTAAGATAAATTTAATCACATTCATAATAAACAATGTATATTGTTCACAGTAAGTAATAGGTATTGCCAGAGAACATCTTAAATGTATGAGCATGGGTGTCTGTGTTGGAATGAGGCAATGGAAACGGGAAGGAAGGAAGCTAACCCCAGAAGCTAAGTATCATTAAGGAGGTGCCATGCATGATGCATGAAATGGTGAGGACGATGTGCCCTGAGGCAGCTGGAGGAGTATGATTGATTGTATCCAATTCTGTGGGCCATGAAGTCCAGCTAGAAGTAAATGCATGGTAGATGAGAGACCCGTATGCAAAAGTCCATCTATTCTTTAGTTATGCCCATATAAAGGTATTTATGAACGAGAACTTGAGTAACAGAGAAATAAGTAAATGACAGTGGCAAAATTGTAGGTGAATTTTTGTTCTTTAAACTTTGTTCTTTATTTTTGTCTTGGTGAAAATTTGTCCTATAAATCAAATTTCTGAATGGGGGAAAAAAAAAAAGAATGAAAGATCCCCTTTAGTCCAAGTCTTCATTATGGTACTCTGTTCTCTCCAGAGAGAAAATATCCTGCTACTGTCACTGACAAGACAGAAAATTTGGTATAATTATACAATAATTCAAGCAAATACTCTACTGTTACTGTTAATTATGTGGGCAATTGAAATCAAAAGTGATTGTGTTCCAGCTCTTGGGGAATATCAGTAAAAAAAGAAAAAAAGAAAGGAGAGAGAGAGAGAGAGAGAGAGAGAAAGTGATTTTGCCACTGGAGATCTGGCTTCACCTGTGTTTTGTCTTTTTCGTTCATCATCTTCCTGAGTTTTCTCATTTGCAGTTGCCTCTCCCTCCAACAAACACCTAAAATAAGCTTTGTGACTACCTAGCCTCTTCTTACACCCTGCTGTCAACTGTAGTAAAAAGAATCAAGAAAGGTCAATTTGGTTCTGACGGCTCTGGGATTCTCTATGCTCGTCACACAGAGAGAAGGGAAAGCATCAGACCTGCCCGCAGATGGCCAGTCACTACACCCCCGACCCTCACGGGGCAGCGCACGGAGCTGCCACAAAAGCAAAATCACGGGAGTGTGCTCTTCATGGGAGATGAGGATTTCATGGTACCAAATCGCTTCATGTGGAGCTGGCTATTTCCTGCATTCTGTTTTTGAGATTAGATCAAATTTCAAGCCTTTTCATCATTGCTGAGTTCTTTCCCTTGAGAGGAAAAGCGTCAATGCCAGGCAGTGGTTCTCAACTTCAGCTGCACATTAAAATTACCTGGGAATGTTTTAAAACATACCCACGTCCGCTTCCTAACACAGGTCAAATGAATCAGAACTTCTGGGAATGGGTCACTGGCATTGGTAAATCAAATGCACAGCCAGGGTGGTGAACCAGTGGGCTAGCATCCTCATTAATTCAGTCCAGCTCTTCTCCAATAAATAGTCAATGTGTTTAGTGTGACTGTCAGCCATCTACTGTAACAGATGTCAGGAGACCCTTATCTGTTTCTAATGAGACTCGCTGATCTGTCAGCTCTGATATTGGAAAAGAAGAGCATAGTGATGGGATTATTTCTTTTCAGAATAAGACCTTATTCTCCTGTTGTTAGTATGATTTAATATTAAAATGAATGAATTTTGTGGGCACAAGACTTTCTTTTATATTTCTGATTAAAAGTCTGTGAAAATACCATTTTTCCCCAAACATTTCATATTAAGAAACAAAACAGATCAGGATATTTTAAAAAAGTGATTCTCTAGGTCCCTTTAAGATAATCATTAGTAAAATCGTAAATAATATTACTTTCAGATTTTAACTTACAAACGATGGATCTCAGTTGCATGGCTTCTCCCCCTACAATATTAAGTAATTAATTTAGAGAGACTAGGGAGAAGGGATCCGAGCAAGGAAACTTCCTCAATGAGTACACGACACACATGCTATAGCTCTTATCTTTAAAAAAAATTCTGGACCTGGATATTATATTCTTTTCCAGCTGACATACTGTACCTGTATCTCTTTAGAAAGAGTTGATTATAATGTTGTTTTTCCTTTTCATTTTAATTTCTCCTCCTATTCTTACTTTAACCCTTTAAAACCAGATATTTGTGCTTATATCCCACTGAATCATCTCTTGTAAAGGTCATCAGTGACCTCCTTGCTTCCACATAGAACAGCCACATCTCGGTCTACATCTTACTCATCTCATCAGTAGAATTTGACCAAGTCATTACTCCCTTGATCTGAAACACTTCTTGGGTTGGCACCTGGGATGCTACTTTGCCTTGATTAGATCCCACCTCCCTGAGTGCTCCTCAGTTTCCTCTGCTGGTTCCTCCTCACCTCCCTGGTGGTTGATGTTGGATTGCCCCAGGGCTCTGTTTTCCTGTCCCCTCTCTTTCTCCCCCACCCAGCTCTAGAACCTGGGAGGTCACATATATCCTAAAATTTCACATATATGTTAATTACTCCCCATGTACATTTCCATCTTTTACCTCATTCCTGAAGTATGGATTCATTTCTCAACATCTCCTCTTGGATATTAATAGGCATCCTAGGGTAATACATACAAAATGAACTCTTAAGTTTTTTCTCTTTCAAATTATTTTTCTCACAATCTTTCCCATCTTGGTAAATGACAACTCCATTCTATCAGTTGCTTAGGTCAAAAAGCTTGCCATCCTCCTTGATTTCTTTTTTTCTATACTCCATATCCAATTTATTAGCTAACCTCGACAGCTCTACCTTTGAAGGTTATCCAGAATACTACCTACCACCTTCATTGCTACCACCCTATCCCCAGCCATGCCACCTCTTACCTGGTTATTGCAGTGGCCTACTTACTGTTCTTTCTCCTCCCATCCTTGCCAACCCCTCTACTCCACTCTCTCTCCACACAGCAGCACACAACCCCACATAGAAGTTGGGCCGTGTCACTCCTCTGTTCCAAATTCTCAAGAGCCTCCCTTATGGTTCAAGATAAAACCCAAATCCTCACAGTGGCCTCTGGGGTCCAACATGGCAGGGCCTCTACTATTAATACCTTTTTGGCCTTATCTCCTAGACCTCTCATGTATGCCCACTGGCTGCAGCACACTAGCCTTCTTTCTGTTCTCAAATACTCCCAGTCCTCCTGTTCTGGAATGTTCTACTTCCTTGCCCTTCCCATTTCCAGAACGTCCTACTTGCAGAAGGCATATAACTCACATCCTTGCTTGCTTCTCTGTTCAAATGTCCCCTCCTCAGGGAAGACCACCCTGACCATCTCATCTAAAATAGCAGTCTCCCCCTACATCCTTCCCCTACCTTATTCCCAACTGCTTTGTTTTACTTCATAGCACTTATTATCAACAAATTTATTGTACATTTATTTGTCTGTTTCCACCGCTATCATGTAACTCCACAAAGGTGGTTTTGTTCACTGATATATCCACAGAATCAAGAATAATGCCCGGCAAATAGTAAATGCTCAATTAATATGTGTAGTTGAATTGGAACTCTGATTTCTTAGCTTTTAGGAAGTTTCTTTCTCGCTACATATTCTGAATCTTTAACACGTGGTCACTCGTTATTTTTAACTACATTAACAGATTCCCCCACACCCTGCATGGCTATCAATCATTAGGTACAATTTGGCATGATATTTCATGGACTATGATGCTATCAATTATAAGATGCATGATTATTTTATATGCTACTAAGAAAAAATGCCACCATTTAAAGTATGACATGCTATTTATTGGGAGAAGCATCTTTAAGAGTTATTAAAATATGAGAAAGTATACATGTCTTAGAATTAATGAAATATAGTATTAGGCATACTCCATGGCTCACACATTGCCTCCCCCCAGTCCCTATGCCAAGCATTACAGATGCTGGTGAGGGAGAGACGTGTGTGTGTGTGTGTGTGTGTGTGTGTGTGTGTGACAATGTGACTCATAACATGCGTCATGGGAGTGGTATTAAAGAAAGGAGGGGGGTAACCATAGAGATTATTTGAGTGCTTGGTATGCTGGAGGGTAGGGTGAAAGCTGATTTGATCTAAATGAGTCTTTCTCATTTTGTGCTTTGTTTTCTGGGGATTTTTGTTTTTTTAAACTCATTTTGTGGCTGTTGAAGGGTGTTTACTTCTTAAGGGATAAACATAGATGAAAAAAAAAACACACAAAAAAACAAAGACCAAGACAAATAATTCAAATTCATCCAATGAATTTCTTTTTAAACAAAATCTGGTGTTATCTTTTGCAAAAGAAGCAATTTAGTTTGCTTTTATTTCAAAAGCATTTGAAGGTTTCCCCCAAAGAATATTTTTGGTGAATAAAATGGAAATCCAAAATGGAAAACTGCCAGTTCAGTTATCAGAGAGTTTGATTTATTGCTGAAAGGCAGTTGACTTAAATTGTGCATGTGTGCAAGTCATTGTATCATTGGCAGTTTTCCTCCTGGAATTACTTGTACATAGGTACTGAATCACCTTTGTGGCAGCTGGTCATAAAGGATCCAGGGCTTAAGAAACTGTGCAATACTAGATTAACAATAGTGTTTTACAGAGACATTATCACTGGGAACAAACAAAGACATTGAAGGACACAGAATAATTCCATCCTAAGCTACACATGGAGTCCTACCCAATAATAAGTGCTTTTAGTGTCCACCGAGAGAATAAAATAACTTTTTTGGTAAGATCATTTGCCATAGTGATTCGTTTAAGCTTAGCCCTCACCTCACACTTAATGTTACTGGTTCGTCTTCCATTCTTGAAAGTGCTATATTGTGTATAATATGGGCAAAATAAAAAACCCCACAAATTTAAAGTGAAAGTGCATATAAACGTCCCCTCTCTCCTGCCTTCTGAATCCTTTGTTGGGGCTCTTTGATGACTAGTGCTTTATTGGACTGATCAACGTACTGAGCTATAGGAAAAGGATTTTTAAAGTCAAAACAATTGGAGTAGAAAGTTCTATGTAAGATGTGCTTAAGCTACTTAGGAAAGAAGACTCAGGATCTGGCAGGAAGCTAAAGGTACACAGAGGGAGAAGAGGTGGTTGATAGCTGGTGGTTGAGAGCAAGTTTGAGCAGTTTGCTTGAGAAGTGGAATTCTGGGGAGAGGGAGAGCTCTTAAGGCTCTGTTTAGAAGCCTTGCTATGCTGTATGTGCTGTGCACTCACCTACATGCTGCTGCTGTCTCTTGAAACTTCAGCAAAACCTATAATGCTTTCAGTGCTTCTTGGAGTTAGGTTTGTTCCTTTTTCTTTTTGCATGTGGTCGCATATTGAATGCAAGGCAGCCCAAAAAGTCTAACTCTATTTGAGTCACATTTACTTACCTTCCCAAGATCCAACAGGACACAGCAGGTCCATCTTGGCAGAAATGCAAAATATGCAAAGTAAGCTTAGGTTTGTCCAATGGCCTCTCCCTCACTGTAACTCAACACCTCCACCAGGGTTCCACTGGCTCCTGAGCTGCCCACCTGGACTGGCCCACATTCTCACATCTTCCTTTCTGGTCATCGGAAGTCCTATGTCCCAAGTCCTGTTCTGCTAGAGACACAGTAAGTGAGTGGCCAGTTAAAGGATGAGATGGGGTCTGGAATCAAACAGAGCCAGGTTTGAATTGGCTCTGGGCCTTCTTAGTTATGTGAAATTGTACAAGCTGCTTAGCCCCACTGTGCCAATGCTACAGTTTGAAGGTGGTTTGTCCTTACCAAAACTCACGCTGGAATTTGATGTGGCTGTGTTGGGAGGTAGAGCCTGGTGGGAGGTGTTGGAGTGATGGAGGTGAATACCTCATGAGTAAATTAATGCCCTCCTTTGGAAGTGAGTTCTTGTTTCATGGGACTGGATTAGTTAGTGGAGAGCAGGTTGTTATATTAATAAAAGCAAGTTCAGCTTCCTAGACTGTCTCGTTTCCTCTCTCACTGTGTGATCTCTTTGCACACACCCACTCTATTCTCCACTTCTCTGCCACGTTTTGACCCAGCAGATTGCCCCTCACTAGAAGATGGCCAGTTGTGGGGCCATATTTTTTAACTTACCAGCCTGCAGAATTAGGAGCTGAATATGTCTCTTTTCTTTATAAACTACCCAGTGTTTGGTGTTCTGTCATAGCAACACAAAATGGACTAAGACACTCACTGAGACATTGTCTTTTCAGATAAAAGAAAGTGGATACCTGGCTCTTGGTGCTGGGGTAAGGACTCAATAAAACAGTGTTTGCATAGTAGATGCTACTGCTTAGGTCTCCCTAGCACCCCTTCTTTCCTTCTTCTGGTGACAGGTTCTGTCCTCGGTTAAATGCCTTATCACCCAGATATAGTGATTTCATCTAAGCTTGGACCCTCAGAGTCTATTCCAGGGATATTTTTTAGCCTGGAGCTAAGGAGAGGGTAGCCCCTTTGTCTTTTTGTCATGATAGAAAACTGTCCCCAGCCATGCTTTCTGCTCTATGGGGAGGCCAGGCGCATGAATAAAGCTAAAGATTCCCGTTTTGAGTCAAGTGGCACTTTAGGTTATTTGACTCAATTCTCTCATTGCAAAACAAATTAAAAACACTGTAAAATGTCTTTCTAGTCATTTAAAAATCATTGAAAAGCTGAGAAGATAGTAAGGTTACAGTCTTGAATGTACAGAATGAGTTGCAGAATGAATGGAGGTAAACTGAAATCCAAATCTGCGTAAACCCATAGAGGATTTGCAAAACTGAGGATGTGAGCTTCTGTTTTCATTAAATCAAATTTGCAGGCATTAGAAAACCAATCCTAGGATCCTTCAAGTTCAGGAGTTGAATAAGAGACCTGTCCCCATGAAGCCAAGGCCCCCAAGGACTACCACTTCAGTACAAGAGTAACTTGAAGTAAACCTGACCCACCATCTCACCGTCACCACCGCCAGAGACTGCAAAGAGAAGTCCCCTTGGCATGGTGCAGAGCAGGAGGGAAAACAATTCCCTGAGAATTGAGGACAACAAGCTAGTTTTCCTGCTTTCCTGCAGATTTGCAGCCCAGATTTTTATCACCTGAATAAAAAAGAGAAAAAAAAATACTAAGGCCCAAATTTAGTTTAAAATGGTCGTGGGCTGGTAAAGACATATGGTAAAGCACTAAACAATATTTTACCATAGTCCTTTCGAACTTTCCATAAATGATTTTTCAGAAAGAAATGAAAAGCTCACATGAAAAAAATAACAAAGCACACAAGGAAACACAGCAATGTGAGTAACACTATACAACACTAGATAAAAGAAACAAAACTAAAGAGACTTCACATGTTCAAATTAGCAGACAAAGATTATTTTAAAAACTGTGTTCCATAGTTTAGTAAATAAAAGGCAGGTTTGTAAATATCATAAAACAAATTTTGAAAGACTGCATATAATGCATGTTCTCAGACCACAATGCAATTAAGTTTGCAATAAAAATAAAAATGATAGCAGTAGTGTCCCTATGTATTTAAATATTAAGAAACACATGTTTGCAAATTGAATAGAAAAATATGAAAATTAGAAAATATTTTTAACTGGATGACATTGAAAATACATTTTAAAACTTGTAAGATATAGCTAAGGTCAAACTTGGAGAGAAATTTATTGTCTTAAAATTTATATAATTCAAAAAAATGAAAGGCTGAAAATTAATAAGCCAAGTATTCATCTCAAGGAGTGAAAAAAAGGAATAGCATCATAAAACCAAAGAAAGCAAAATAATGAAAAATAATAAATACGAGAACAGAAATTTTTATAAAACATAAAACAACAGAGAGGATTCAACAAAGCCAAAAGATGGTTCTGTAAAAAGACTAATAAAATTTATAAACCTCTGGTAAATCTTGTGAAGAAAACAGATTTCTGGGCCCAAGACTGAGAGCGTACTGAGATAGGGCATAGATCTATTTTTTTTTAAAAGAAGTTTCATAGGAGAGTGTAATGTACAGTCATGTTTGGAAACCACTGACCTAAATGATCTTTGCAGTTTTAGCAAGAAATAATTATTTACTATAACAAATTTCACACACTTTGTATGGTCAATATGGCTATGAGATACTTTGTCATCATTTTTATTACCATTTGACATAAAATGACTCCCACAAGTGAAAATGGGCTTGAAATTCCATCCCATTAGGGATTTTTCTCTTCAACTAACATTAGTCTTTTCATTTGTCCTTACTCAAGTGTAGACATTCCTTAGTAAGGTAAAATATAAAAGCACTGACTGATTTGTAAAATTTTCCTTACTGGATACTTTGATGTTCTCTTTAAAAGACGCAAGAAGGATGATGAAGGGAAAAGAGAGGACCGGAATGAGGGGGAAATAGCTGTTCTCAATCCTGTTCCGTTGTTTTAAGTTCACATGTGCCGGTGACTGTTTCCATTCACTACAGAGGTGTTTTGCAAATTGGTTACTTGACAATGAGCAGGAAACCACAAAGTTCAGATAATGGCATCTTACCCTTGTATCAGCCTCAAGGTGTATGCTTTCAAATTTAATCTTAGTGAAATGATACATTATTACATTTTAAGGACCTTTGATGTGACTTGTAATGCTTGAAGCCATAAATGTTAAATCCTTGAAAGTTAAAGACCCGATTAAATTGTAAACTGCAATTCACCTGAGCAGTAGGCAAATTAAGGCTTAACGTCAATCCTACAGTCTTACGAAGGTAGTCCACAATCCTCCTTATTAAAAGGTCTGTGCAATATTTAGGTGTGAACAGGATATAAGAATGAGGATGCTAAATTGTGGTTAAGTATTGCCTTGTAATTACAACACAATTGTTATTTTAATATTTTTAGGACATATCTGTGTTTAATAAAGTTAGGGAAAGACAGGGGGAGAAAACAGTAACTATTTCTAGATCACTAATAGGTCAGAGTTTGACGTAGCCTCTTCACTTTAAAAAAATCTAGACCACAAAATTTCCATGAATTGAGTGAGGAAAAAATGTCTTCTTTCACACCCATGCCTTAAAATAGCTAATATTTTGGTTTAATAATCCTATGACATTTAAAACAAAGACCAACTATATGTCCCTGCTACCATATCCCTCCAAAGTTGTAATTTATTTATCTTCATGAAAGGTTATGGCTTAATTGAAGAGATATTTGCAATTTTAAAAAAGATAAAGCACAGGCAGTGATTTTTCTATTGCCCGTGGTCCCTGTTGTCTGTTACCCTCCTGTTCAGGTTATTCTTGTTCTAGGGACTTCACAGATTCCAAAGTGGGATAGCCAGTGTGACTGGGCCATTCTTCCAGATTTTATCATCTGCTCTTCAAAGAAGGCCCTTCACCATACCTAGATGCCCTAGTGCTTAAGATGTAAGACCTCCCTGTAGGGCTCCCAGACTTCTGTTCTCAGAAGTACTGACTTTTGAAAGTAGGTGAAGTTTGTGTTTAGCACCATTTCTCTTCCTTAAAGTCTCCGTCTAGACTCTCTCTCTTTTCATGGGTCCTGCTGAATACCTTCTTTTTATAGCATCCTAATCTGTACTCCACTTTTCAAATAATTTCTGGAGTTCAGGACCTCTTTTGCTAGTCCCATTTCCAAAAGGACTAGCTAGCTAGGTGATCTGATAACTCAGTTCATTTAAAGTGTTAATAACAAAAATGATTTATGTATTACTTCCTTAAGGCTGTCAGTTATTCAACTTTAGAGAAAGAAGTTGGCCTGGACCTGTCTAAAGTTTTATTAATATTTGGCTCTTGAAAAGAATATTAAATGACAAATTTCATGTTTTTAAGCATTCATGGGTACTGAATCTTCTGATAAGACTAGAAATGTTCTATTTGCCTGACTTTATAAAAATTAATAAAATTTAAATCATCTCAGTGGTTTTAAGTATCAGAAATGTGTAATGATTTACTAAGATTTAAAATAAGTTTTTGGGGACTATATTTCCACAACTGAAAATAATCTTAGTCCATAAAAGTATTAGTCCGATATATAAAATTATCACAACTTCAATCCTTACCAAGAATGGGAAATACATAAAAATATGATAAAAAATATTATCCTAAGCAAGATTTGAAGGTTAGCATAAGTGACACTGAATAAGACAGAAAAATATCAAGTACTTTGTGAGGTGGCTCAAGTTAGTGAAGGCAATGGATTTACCCTCACACCAATCATACTGTTGCCTCCAAACTTTTGGGTTGGCAAAAATGACCTTTGAAAGTCCAAGTGAATATGCATGCACATGACTATTCTCTCCATTCTAGATAAGAGTTAAAAGTGCTAAGTATCTTTAGTTCACATTTTCAGGTGTTTTATTTGATAAATCAATAGGAAATGAGCAAGAGTCCCTTCATTTTATGAATGAGGAAATGGAAACACAAACCGGCAAAGTGACTTTCCTGTGGTCACAAAGAGTGTGGCACATTCCCAATATATTTGATCTGTCCCTTCTTGCTAGATTATGCTCCATTTAACCAGCTAAAGCACAGCAAACTCTGGTACTTGCTCACATAATTTTTTCTTTTTCAAAAAAGGTAAAAACCTTCATTGAAGTGTTAAGGTTGGGCAGTGAAGCCGGATGTGGGCAGATGGCAGAGTGTGTGTGAACAGCCCTGACTCTTGCAAGGTCAACATACAGCTGTGGGGTGTTCATTTAGCATTACATTCGAGTCGAGGATCTCTTGAGGCACAGTAGGGGGGAAGAGCCTCCCTGCCTTCCCATGGCAACTCAGCATAAATGAAAATATATATTTCTGTAGGTCAGTGAAGGACCTGAAAAGAAAAGGTACTGACACGTGCATTCTCTACTTGCTCTCAATTAGCAGTGAACTTGCCCTTTGATCCTGCAGATCCACATGTGCATGAGAGGAGAGATACCAATTTACTCATTGTAACATTGTTTATAACAGAGGACAGAGCTTCCTATCCATCAGTAGGGTAATGGACTGTATTTAGTCAAGGTTCTCCAGAGAAACAGAACTAATGGTGTCTACCTGTCTATTACCTATCCATCTATCTATCTATATGCACACGCACATATGCAGAGAAAGAGCGAGAACAGAGAAATAAACTATGTTGAGGAATTAGCTCACGTGATTATGGAGCCTGAGAAGCTGCAGACTCAGGAAAGCTGGTAGTATAATTCAGTCTGAGTCCAAAGGCCTGAGAGCCAGGGAGAGCCAATGATGTAAATCCCAGTCCAATGACAAGAGAAGATGTGATGAGAAGATGGGATGTCCTAGCTCAAACAGTGAGGCAGGAAAACTTAAATTGGAGAATGTAAAATACTGGACACAAAGAAAGAGTTGGCATGGGAGAAGCATGTGTTCCATCCAGTTTTCCTGGGTTGGTTATAGATTATACCTTTTCTTATATGAATAGATTATAGATTATACCTTTTCCTTATATGAATATTAATATAATATTTCCTTATATGAATATTAATAGCAAATTATTTCAATCTCAAAAGTCCATGTTTGGATGATAAATTCATATGCTCCCCCTAGTTACAAGACATTTACAGCATTCCAGGCACATGAACAACTGGAACTTGGCATTTTCAAGACATGAGAGTTGCCTTTACTATACCTGGTAATAAGATTTGGGAGCAACAGAGTCTTTTCAAAGAACTGTTTTAGAATTTTGAGCTCCTTAAGTGAGGGGGAGATTGGTGGTACCAAGAAAGAAAATAGGAAAGTTAGGGAAAGGAGCAAATTTAGAGGTGGTGTAACAAACATTGTTGGTGACCTATTCCAAATTTTCTCTCATTTCCACTTTATTTTGACTGGGGGAGACCAAAATTTCTTTAGTTTATTCACTGCTTGCTGTATAACTCTATTCTCAGGGAAAAGGAATCTAGATTATTCTAAGCTAATCATGGTAACTCTTTAATCCTTGCCAGTGATTGGCCTGGGAAGGAGCACGTTACCTATTTCTGGCCAATGAGATGTGAGGGGACATCTGTTGGGAAGGAAGATGTCTGGGAAAGATTTATTAGTTCTTATAAATGAACGTAAGGGAGAGAGAGTCATGTTCCTGCCTTAAGACATTGGTATAAACAAATGAGAAGGCTGAAGTTGCTGTAATCATCTTGGTACCGTGACAGTACTCCTAGTGATGTGCTGAGAAAGGCAGAGTGATAAGATACAGGGATGCCAGTGATGCTGGGACCCTGAATTCATCACTCCTGGAGCCGGGAGGACTTGTTTTGTGAGGTGATGAATCCCCTCACTGTTTAGAACATTTTGAATTGTGTCTTCTTTTCCATGGCCCCAATCCTAAGTAGTATAGAGGTAAGAGCAGGGATAAAGGGAGTGAGGAAGTCATGATCTGGGCTTTTGATTAATATCTCAAACTGGAGTAAGTGTTTCCTCCTCTAAACTTCCATAGCCCTTCATCTGTACTTCTCACCTGTCTCTTTTCCATTTCTAACTAATACTATAACTATCAAAATGTCTTGCCTCTCCCATGGGATTGTAATCCCTTCTAGATTAAATTCAGTTTCAGATTTATGTTGTATCTCTGCAGCACAAAGGCCAATGCTTACATAATGGCAGACCTGAATAAGTATTTTGTCGATTAATGAATACATTGGCCAAAACTAAGTAAAACACTTAGTCCCAAATGTCAAAAATAAGTATGTTATTTAGGCAATATGAATGGCATATGCAAACTATTAGCCAGAGATGTTTGAGAAAAGGTTATATGTAGATCTGCCATTTTATAGCTTGAGCTATCTGGGTAATTTTGACATAGGAATTAGTGTGTTTTTTTAGAGTAATTGATTAGAATGCATGGAAATGTTTTAAATAACTAGACATGCTTTTCTGGAAAAGTACAAGAAGCAGGAGACAATTTCAGTAGAATATGCACATTGGGCTTTAAAAATCTATTTCATTATGATAGTGGTGAGGATTAATTACATAATGTATATGAAAGCACTTTGAGCTCTTTGGAAACTTCCATATGAATCAAATATATTGCAAAGATTGATGATACATGTTTGTAGTCTGCCAGATTTTTAGCAGTGTTACATTGATGCCTATATTTCAAAAATA
This sequence comes from Lepilemur ruficaudatus, assembly GCA_963574885.1. NCBI lineage: Eukaryota > Metazoa > Chordata > Mammalia > Primates > Lepilemuridae > Lepilemur > Lepilemur ruficaudatus. The sequence goes on along the minus strand of CAUYRT010003910.1, from coordinate 66,746 downwards.
TAATTTCTTTTATCTCAGTTAAGAAAAAACAATTCATAGAATCACAAATAATGGCCATTGCTTTGCATAATTGTTGTTATTAATACTTTGGGACTCTAACATCTCACACCAGTGTGCCCTTGGAGACAGTTCCGTGTTTTCTAACAGTTAAGTCTGCTTATACTAACACTTGAGGCTGGAGAACTTCGGGTTTGTCAGATTATAAATATGAAGACTGGTAAAGTTCCAAAGGAAACAATCTACTAGTAGTTTCTTGAAATAGGGACTGATTTTTATAGGGTGTAGAGGAAAAGAGGTGAACTCGAAGATGACCAGGACCAAATAAGAAAAGAACCGTAGATAAAGTGACAATTAATTATCTAAACAGTGTGTTTTACATTAAAAGGGACCCATAAAAATAATTTAAACTACATAATTTTTATAATATTTATTGGAAAATAATTATAATTGGTTATACCAATTATACCAAAACCAATTATAATTGGTTTTATTATATAGATGGGCCTATAAAATATATTTAAAACATTGTTAAGATCAATATGTAAAATGTATTTAATAAATATTTATAAAATATATTGTATACACATAATAAATTTATAATATACAATTAATAACAAATTAATTTTTATTAATTTATTTGTTGTGATAGTTATGATTATTGAATCTGTTATTTACTATAAATTAAAAATAAATTTATAAATCAATATTGGTATTATTAATATTAATGTTAGTATATATGACATCACTATACATTAAATAAACATTTTAAAACTTCTTTGTATCAGTTACCTGATTCAAAATATAAAAGCAGATAATGCTCGTTATGTGTACATATAATTTCTCTAATTCTCTTCAATGTAGTCTTTTTTCCCATAAAAATGCCTAAAATTGTCTTCAAATTTCAAATTATGCTTAATTATATTTTCAATTGTTTCTTTTTCTGTAGACCACAATCTCTTAAATAATAAAATACTTTTTCTTCTGGTATTGGTGTACCTGATAAATTCAGAGCAAATTTTGTCAAATGAAGGATAATGTTAATTCTAACTATTTATGTTAAATGTCTAAATATTGTCTTTTTGCCTCCACTTAGAGTATGTTTCTTCAACAAATATATTTATAAGACAAAACTCATCAATAAGTTGCTTCTCATTCACATATTTTGCCAAATTTATATACTATAATATCATAGGTCTTCTCAATTTTATTTCATTCCATTGCAAAATACAAATTTATATAATTAAAATATATGCTGTATTAAGATTCTTTGCAAAGGTCAAGATATTCCAAAGTACAATTATATAATTTCAAAATTATATCTTGTATACTGATTAAACTCTCTTGATTTAATTTGTTCACTTTCTTTCATATGATATATTTCAATGTCTCCTATTTATAAATTGTGTTTTTTATTAAGCATGATCTGCTAAAAGCTTCAAAAGCTGAAGCTTTATTCACTTCATTTGCTGATTATTTATTGAAGATGTCTAACTGATTTTGAAAAGAATGCAACTCTAATTGGAAAGATTTATTTTGAAAAAGTTCTAATACCATCGTAGAACATTAGGTCTACTTAAAAATTAATTTGTTAAAGGAATAATATTTTAGAAATCCAACTTATCATGGCCAGCCAAGAGAGAAATTATGTAATAATAATTGTACATTATTTTCAACATCAGCTTTGCCAAAAAAGTCCAACTACATTTCTGATCTATAGGTTTCTTAATATAATAAAAATACTGATTTTTCATGATGCTATATTCACTAAAATTTGTATTTGTATTTCACTGTAAAAGCAATGAATTTTATCTTCAATGATAAACTTTTAAAATGACTTTTCATTCACCATAATAAGATATATTTTATTTTCGATGGAACAAAACTTGAAAATTCTATAAATTAGATGAAAAACATTAATGGATTTTCTATTGAAGCATCTAATGATATTGATATCCTATGATATCATTTACCTATTTGCACTTTTTTCTAGTACTGGAGCCAACATATTAATCATTAATGCTTCATTTCTCATATATGCACAAAAAAATTTGGATATTTGAGTGAACGAGTTATTTGATCTAAATGAAAGGAAAAGTCATATTTTATGAAGTTATATATAAACCCACCATGTGCAGCTTCATGTGTTAAATCATCATTTGGGGCACAGTATTTCTAAAATACTATTAATTTCTTAGTAGATACTTCATCGTATTTGTATCTTCTTGTTTTTACTAGGTAACTGATAATGTCACTGTGGTGGGTAGTTAATGTTAACGGATATCTTGGGAAAGTTACATATTCATCATAGCCATGAACTTTTTAAAAGTAACTGTTTGTAAATGATTTCTTGCAAAAAAGAAAAGCATTACCAAAAAATTAAATAAGTATTTGTAGAACTGTTCGGCTTCTATTTTCCATACATATTTCCTGCCTACCAATAAATAATTTATTATTGCCCATGTTTCCCATCCAATCCTGTAGGATATAGGCCTGGGAGCTTTGTGCATCTCACAAGCCTCAATATAGGCCAAGGTACAACCAACTAGTACATCAAGAGTGGCCAGTAGGGCTAACAGTATCAAACACTTCTTCTTCCATCACTAGAGAACAGAAGAAGGTGGGTGTCCCAGCCAGTTGCATCCAAACATATATATTTTATCAGCAAGAACTGCTCGTGCTATTTCTTAAAGGAAAGTATAATAGATCATTATAATAATGGCCTCCAATGAAACCTGCTTTTTTGTGTAAATGTCCTCCTGAAATGGAATGTTGTAACTTCTCCATCAAGAGATAGAATCTATTTTTTTACTCTCTTTAATATGGCTTGGTCATGCTTTGACCAATAAAATGTGGTGGAAAAAATGTTGTTTGAGTTCTAGAGTCTAAGCCTTAATGAGAAGTCTTGCAACTTCCACTTTGGAACCCTGAGATCATCATGCTGTGAAGAAGTCCAGATAAGAGGACATATGAGCAGTATCAAGACATGCCAGCTAAAAGGCAGCACCAGGGCCCCAGACAAATGAATGGGGCCATCCCAGGAGCCTAGCTCAGTGACCAACTAAATGTAGCCACATGTGTAAATTCAACTGAGATCAGCATGAGAAACACCCAGCCAATCCACAGAATGGTGAGAAATAATATAAATCATTGGTATTTAAGCCACTAAATTTGGAGTCATTTAATACACAGCAATAAGTAGCTGATACAGAAGGTGTTGATTACATTTCATCTACAAAAGGTCAGCCAAAGAAAGGTGAGTTATCGTGGGTCATCCTTCAGATTTATTTATGCATTAAGTGTGAACTCTGACACTACATGTGTATTTTACATGCTACTAGATGAGACCATGTCAGAAGCTGCAAATACAAAATGGAGGTATATTAAACTCATCCTACTTTATTTTAATGCAACTATTAATGCATCATTAAAAATTTTTTTAAAACAGTCTGGACTAATGCTAAATCCAATGGGATGCCAAGATACCAAGTACAAACCAGGACTGTCCCAGGAAAATGAAACATCTGGTCACATTAGCCATAGTCCAAAATAAATTTCTGTTCATCAAAAAACAGGATTCTACCAGTTCTACCCAAAATTCACATGGGAGGGTCTTGAAAGTGCTCAAAATTCCACTGGTCCCAATCTGGGCACACAGTAAATTGTTTTTGCTCTCTCTTTCTTAAAAAACTAATAGTTAAAATATGGCTTTGTGAGCTTTCACTTACATGGTGAGAGAGTAAAATTAGATATCCATTTTCTTAATAGTAAATACATTTAGATGGTTTTTTTCTTCCTGAAATTAATAGTTTTTAAAACCTATGATGATGCCTTCTCCCAGTGAACCCCTTAGAGAACTGGAACATCTGTGATCCAAAAATTTTTCTGTACCTACACTGAGAGTTATTGAAGGCATTTTGATGCACTCCTTACCACATTTCTGGAAATCTTACTTTTCTTATTCACTCTTTGCTTGTCCTAGAGTGAATTTCCTTGTACGAAAATGGAAAATTAAAAACTCAAATTGAAGGATAAAAGGGGAAGAGTAATATCCTAAGGATGTTTGTAATTCCATTTTCTCTAAATACGTGATTTTGTGTCTGTGCAGTAGCTGACATTATAACACTGAGGTGTTTTGAAATTGCCTCTGCTTAGAATCAAGTGTTAAGAAACCAGTTTTCTATATCATGCTGGCTAAGTATATGAACACGTAAGTGGCACACACACGCACACAAACAAATGTTCTTCAAACAAGTATTTAGAGGGTAGTTAGGAGAACTTTTTCACTTGGGGACTGCTACCAATCTTTGGAAACCTGTTATAATTGCCTATATGATGTGTGTCTGAAGTGTAGTCTTTCTGGCAAATGTAAGTCATCAGGAAGGCCAAGTGCAGCACGCTGTACATGACAGGCTTCTGCAGAGGATGCCCACTCTGCCTGTGCCTGCTGGAGCAAGGAAAGCAGGAGACCCCGTGTTAGCCAGCGACCCTTGCCTCCTCAAAGTGCTCTGTGCCAGACTTCTTAATTTTCTTCAAACAACTGCTTTTTAGACTTTTACTTTCCTGATTCTTTTTAGGAATTGAAAGTTCTTTTTAATGATTAATTTGGTTTGTATCATTTATCACATAGATATGTTTTGGAAGTTTCTATTTGACATATTCTTGCTATTTGCAAATTTCACTTATACTGCTGTAAATCTGAATAGTCTTTAAATACACACACACATACACACAGTCTCACATACACATAGACTCGTATACACACAAGGAAAAAAATCCTAAACATAAAAGCTATGGATATCATTATTGGAATTCAAAATCCTTAATATGGCCAACTTAAATTCTTATGTGGATTATAAAATTTAATTTAAATAGGACAAAGGAAAGAGGAGGGTGGAAGATGAGTAAAGGCAAGTGCCAGGGGTTGAAAACCCGCGACTACTCTAGTGGTTAAATTGGAAGGAGATCACTGATTAGGAAAAATTGCTCAGGAAAAAATAAAATAAGAATGAGTTCCTTAAGCCCAGAAGAGGGACTGGTGTGATCAGAGTGATAATAGCCCAGAGCAGGACAATCTCTCTGACTTACTGACAGAATCAAGAGCAGCTGAAACCTTTCTTGGGAAAACATTAGAAAATTATTTTTTTCTAAAGGAAACACTTACTTTTATCAACATATTAAGACTATCACAAACCACAGCCTATTAAACGGATCATGCCTTGTCTGCCATCCAGTGCTAGTACCAATTTTCTTTGTATATCTGAACAAAGGCACAATCCCTGATGTCTGTCTGCCCTTAGCACAAGGCGACTGTGCTGTTTTGTTGGCAGGAATAGTCTTCCTGAGCATGCACCACACAACAGCATCCTTGAAGCCTACGTGCTACACATGTGAGTTCTTGAGCGCTGGGCTATTTGAGACATTAAATCAGGTTTCACTATGCTTGCACTCCCTTAGTTGCAGTGGCAAGAACAATTGTTGTTAGGGCTTTACAACCTGCTTGTTTAGACTACCGCCTCATTAGTTCCCCCTAAACTATGTTCTGAAATATTGTTCCATTTTACATACCTAGACATCAGGCTCAAATTGGATGTACCTTGTTATATTTTATATTCACAATGTCAATGATTGCCTGCCTACCCACCTCCACTCCTAAGGAAGGCTGCTCTGTCCACTGTCCCTGTTGTGCTGGTGGCCATGCCCTGTAGTAGTAGACCCATTTTCTACTCCCATCCCAAACCCCCACCCTGGTCACACGCAACTGCTTAGTTCTCACTCAGTTGACTGACCAAGGGACATTCCCAATGAACATGCGTGCCAGTAATCGGTGATGCTTCTTAGCCAATCAGATTTTTGCTCTTAGGAATTAGAATTAGGAAACACAGAAAGAGTCAGTCACAAGAATAACAGAAGCTAAAAAGTCATGCTCACCACCAGCTTTGTGGCGTGTGATCCGTGCAGCCACCCAGGAGTCCATGCTGAGAAAGATCCCATCTTGGTTTAATGCTCCTCTGTAGCCATCTTGAAATTCTTAACACATTTTGAACCAGGGGGCCTGCATATTCATTTTGCCTTAGGATCCACAAATTATATAGCTGGTCCTAGGCATGATGTAAAAATTAGAGTGATAATTCTCAAATAGAGGAATGGACTCTAAAAGAAATAACAGAATCTCTGGGAAGTAGAGGGTGGGTGGGTGGAGACAAGGGGAGAATCTGAGAAGACCTATTTAATTTTATAATTTAGTTTTATAAAATTATAACAAAACTATTATTTTTTATAATGGCAACTTCAGAAAACAAAACACAATCACATTCTTTTTGCTACTGGGTTACAAAGAAAATAGCTTCCTAACTGGAGTTTCTACTCCCCTAATCCTGAGGGCTGTGTGAGAATTTCCGGGGGAAGTGTGAACAAAATGTTTATATTTATGGAAAGTAGGCGTTGGTTTAAAGGGTGGGGAAACCCTGCAGTAGAGAGAGCCTGGGCAGCCGTGGTGGAGCCAGCCTGGGGAGCCCGGTCCAGGTAGTGGAACAGAGGAACAGAGAGAGCTGGTGATGCTCACTTCTGGATTCAGACCTTTCCTAACACTCTAGTTTGCGTGTACACCCCATCCTCTGATATCTGACATCTTCCATGTGCCACATGCTGCTCATTGATAGAGAACATAAAGTGTGTGTGGTATTTTAAAAAAATGTGGGCCCTCATTTCTTTCTCATACAAACAATTAGCAGGGGCTTATTATTTTTAAAGATAAAATAATTTTTTGTTAGCACCTCATTGATGTAATTATAACGTTACTATCTCAGCTCTCTCTTTTTACCCAGATGTCCAGAAACCCTTTCAAATCCAAACACTCTCTGTCTCCTCTCCCCAGCTCTAGGAATAGTTGTAAGAGAAAACAGATATTGCATTGATTTGAGAAGAAAGCTTTATTTTACACAAGGCCATAAACCACCTTCCAGCTCCTCTTGGTGGCATTAAGTGGCATCCTTTAACATTAATTGAATGAAATTCTTAGGATATGGGGGCGGGGGAGGGGGAACAGCTCTTCACCTGTAAGTACAAAAACACAGTCTCAAAAAGAAACAATCATTAGGGCTTTCAGCATTTCAAATAATCCATTAAAGAGATAATTGAGAATTGTCTAAAAATGTGGAGTTTTTTCATTTGAAAATATGTGGGACACTTTATGTTTGATCTAGATGCCATGACTTTGTGGGCATAGAAAACTAATCACTTTCAAATTCATTTGGGAACCTGTGCAGAATGGAAGTTTAAATACTCTATCAGCAATTTCTAGTTATTTTGTTTATTTCAATTCTAAATATTCCTCTTTGCCCCTTTCAGCACTGTGAAAAGTTTCTGTATAGCAGATACGTATTTTTTCAATTGAAGTGACTTAAAATGTTATTCTGAGGAACTTTTCAGAATTTCATGACACTTCTTGACATAGCTAAAGACCCCTGGGGTGCTGCAAATCCAAATAATGGAAGTGTTAAAAATAGCAGGAAAGAGTCACTTGAAGCAACTAGGGATGAAACTACACTTCTGGGCGCTTTCCCGCGCGCGCGCACACAGACACACACACACACACACACACACACACACACATATCTTTTCATCTTCAGACTCCCACTCCCATGTTCACCTTTAGCCAAAAAGTTTATCTGCCCAGAGTTTTAAACACCTTAGGTTTTTTTTTTCCAATGTGATTTCATTAATCCTCAGATCCTGGGAGATAACAATAATAAGAGTGTCCAAAATTGTATAATGATTAGGAGCTGAGGCAAAGAAAGGGAAATTTGCTTTTTCCTCCAGCTATTTAGAAACAGGCATTTTAACTCTATGCTTAAAAAAAAAAAGGAAAACCACCATTTTAAGAAAGACGTGAAAGAAAAGTGGGGCACAGTGGCTTAAGTGGTTAAACTAATTGATATTTCTCAGTGATTGATTTGTTTTCTTTAAATATTTTCCTTTTTTAAAGTCTTGCTTCAGGGGAATGGGGATCTCTGCTTCTCATGAGGAAAAGTTCGGGTAATTATTGAAATGTAGACTCAGCATTAGAATGTAAATTGGAAATAATCTAGACCAGTGGTTCTCAAAGTGTGGTCCCTGGATCAGCTGCATGAGTATCACCTGAGAACTTGCTAGAAATGCAAATTCTTGGGATCTTCTCCAGACCTACTAAGTCAGAATCTCTGGGAGTGAGACCTAGCAATCTGTCTTTTAACAAGTCCTCCAGGCTGAAGTTTGAGAATCACTGATCAAAACCATCCTTCCAGCTGCTGAAGAATTCCCCACCATGGCATTTCTAACAGAAACTCATCCATGCATATGGTAACATACGTAAGTAACACAATCAGAGCTGGCTTAGAGTAGACATTTAATATATTGTCATGATAATAACAAAAATATAATTAAAATCACCATTATCTTTGTTACCATCATCATCATCATCCAGCCACTATTTAAATAATATTTCCATTGTCATCCTGCTTATTGGCTATCAACACCCTTTGTTAGAAAGTTCTTTCTTGGTTAGTTACAAATTTATCACTTTGTAATGGTTACCCATTGACTCTAATTCTGTTTTCTATAATAAGGTAGATCATATTCTTTAACGCTTTACTATAACTTTTCAAATGTGTGGATAGAAGCAGCATATAATCTGAGAGATGGGAATCATAAAGACCTCATTAATTCAAAGCTCTTTTATTTTATACAAGAAAAATCTGAGACCCCAAATAGATGAATGACTCAAAAGCCAGTCTACATGTTTATCACCGTCTTCCCTTCCCCAGATTAAAATTCCGTGCTCCTTCAACCATTTTATAACTGACATGACATCCAGGGTCTTCACCCTTTGTTCACTGCTTTCTGAACATGCTCCTGTTTGTCAATATCTCTCTTCATATGTGGTGTCCATAATAATCTCACACAAAACTCAAAATATGGTTTGACTATTGAAAGGTACATTGGGAATTTTTTTTCCATGATTTGGGGATTTTTCTGCTTTTAATGCTACTTATAGTTTGTGTCTACTTTTTATGAGGTGGCCAATGCCCCATTTAGGTCACAGATACTGCGCACATTCACTATGATTGACCCTGCAGCTGCTAAGCTACTTAACAGTGTAACCATACCTCTCCTTTTCCACCATCATGTTAAGAATTATCATGAAAGACTGAGTCCATTGTTTTACTGAAGTAAAGATATGCTATAGTTTGAGCATTTCTTGATAGACAGATGAGAAAACATATACAATGTTAATAGAATGAGTTTGGAGCAACTTACTTCTTTTTTAGTGAACTCATCTTAACCGTAGGTTTTTATTGTATTATTTTCTCACAAACTTGTTCTATAAATTTCCTGGGGATTAATGTCAAGCCTAGTGATTGTAATTTCTTAGATTACCATTTTTTAGCTTTTGAAGACTGGGGACGTTTTCCCATCTCTAGTATTCTGAAGAAGTTTTTCCAAACTCCATGATTTCTCAACTATGACAGATGGTGGCTCCTAGGTGGTTAACTAAACTGTTTAATCAAGCTGTAATATAATTTTCTGGTTCTGAAGACTTGACTTTATTCAAAGGATTTATAGAGTCTTTTATTATTTTCCTCTCTTGGCTTTATTTCCAATTTTCTTTTAATCATGTTATGACATTTCTAATTTAGAAAACAATATTCAATTTTCTGGAAAAGGTAGTCACAGAATAACCTAGCAGTTCTCTCTGTCATCAAAGTGGTGTTGCTTAACAGGAGCTCAGGCTTGGGGTCATATAAAACAGGGCTTTTTTTTAGGTCTTTGAGAAATCTATATGCAGACCAGATAAGAAATAGAATCCAAAAAGGTGAGGTCAATGGGAAACAAACACATCATCTGCATGACTGATAGAGCTAATATTGGAGAATCTGATGCATCTGGGAGCTAGGGAGCCAATGCTGCACCCCAGGATTTGCCAGACCTTCCCGGACAGTCACAGACAGCCCTGCACCACTGCAGATCTTCTCCAAGGGTGCAAGGCCTTTCCCTCTCTAAGTTACCTCAGGGGTGAGAGCATGTAAGGACATGTGCTTACAGAGGCGGCTCTCTCTCAAGAGAGAAGGGGGAAGGGGCTAGTTAGGATAGTTAGCACAAATTCTCCTTCCAAACCGAAGGGAAGCAAAATATTTTACCCAAAAATATATTTCTTTGACATATTTTGAGAAGGCTGTCAGAGAACCAGCCAACAAAAGTAGCCCTGAAAAGCTGTCTTTTGTGAGAGAAATTTGCATCTGTAAAAAATCTGCAAAAAATCAGGCAGGCCTTCTCTTGTCCAGGTCTAGAAGAGATTACCTCAGAGTCTGACACCTTAAAGATCTGAAAGAAACATTTACCATTTATTTTCTCTACGGGCTGCTACCTGTGAGGTGTCATCTGGTAACAAGACCCCCTTGCTAGCCAAGCCTCCTCTTCTCTCGCTCCCATGAACTGTCTTGCTGACACTGTGCCTGACTTACCACCACAGCCTACTTGGGGCCATGCTCTGAACCCCCATTTTTTTCTGTAACCTCAAGATGGTATATAAGCGTCTGCACCTCCTTGGGGGGTTGGATATTCACTCTGTGGTGCTTTCCATGTATACGTTAATAAATTTTGTATATCTTTTCTCCAATTATTCTGTCCTTTGTGAGATGACTTTAGGGAAGCTTCAGAGGGCAAAGGGGAAGTTTCCCTTGGCCTCAGCCAAACTTATCAGTCAGGCGTTTGCTCCTCCTCCATCACCACAGTGGAAGGATGAGAGAGACAGAGAAGGCCAGGATTAAATGATGTTCTCCCACGTGGAAGGAGACATGACTAGGGAACCCATGTCCTTAGCTGGCTTGAAATCTCTGCCCCACTTTTTACAGGTGAGATCACAGAAGCTACATTATCTCTTTGCACCTTAACTTCTCCTCTATAAGAGGAAATAACAATATATGCCTCGTGGTTTACATTACTTGACATATACCGTGTTGTTATTTTTAGACCAAGAGCTACTTTCTTCTATTTCTTAATTCAGACAGTTTTAAACACCATGTATTATCCTCAATACTTTTCATTGTCCTCAGGTCTCTGCTCACTTAGGTTTTTGACTTCCCTGACTTTATTCCTAACAGTGAATGCTACTGTTTGTCCTCGCCTTTGCTTCTCCTTGCTCTCCCGTGTATTTGACTCAAGTCCTTCCAAAGCCTGGACTTATCACAGAGCTCCCTGCACAGCCATGGTGACTTCCCCAGATGTCCATCCCTCCCTCCCCCTGCCCCATCTCTTATTTGCATTGATTGAATGCATAGTCAGGATTTCATAGTTCAGGAACTTTGATCTTCATGAGTCATTTTTTCTTTGTGCCTCTGGCTGCTGGCATATACTTAGTCTTCATGGAATTTTTGGAAGTCAGTCTGGAATGTATGTCCCAAAATGTCCAGCACTGCATTCTCTTACTTTTGTGAACTCCAAGATGACATGGCCACTTTCCCTGTTTCTGTCACTCCCACGTTGTCACCAAGTCCTTCTGTGTGGATCAAATTAAGTCCAGAGAGGCACTTCATGTCCTCTTACTTTATGACATTTTGCTTGAGGGCCTAGAATTTAGATTAATAATTTCAGGTGGAAGTAATTTATATGGCCTTGAGCTGTTTCAATGTCAAATATTCACTCATTCTTTAGGTTTTTATCATGTTTTTTCTCTTTATCATGCCTGCCTTTATATTTTCTTAAAAGAATTCTATAGCTATCTCATAAGTCATCTCCACACTCATCTGTTACTTTAATAGCTTGTTTTTCAAATAAATAAGTAGTTTATATGTAAGAAGATCTGAAATTTCTGGCAATAGGCTTACTACTCACCAATAGTATGATTGATGAAAACTTTTTAAAAAGTTAGACATCTCTTTCAGCTCACATTTCTGAAAATTTGTTTTTTATAAAGTGAATATCCTTAAAAGAAAACACCATTGAGGAAACTATTTATTTTTAAGAAAAATGGATGAGAATTATTTTTTCAAGTAAGATAGATAATAATGCTCAATGATGTTAGTGTACTAAATTAATATTTACATGTTTCTTTGTTTTCATTGCTTTAAATGGTTACTTCTAACTATGGCAAAGACCATGTTATTTACTTAGGGAAAGTAAGAGATTGTATAATGAAAGGGCTGTTGCTTTAATACATGTGTAATATTTAATGCAGATTAAAAATAATGCCATAACCTAGCCTGGTTGTTGCTAGCCTTTTGGGGGGTAACAGTTTATAGAAAATGATGTTAAACTCTTTCCCCAGAAAAGGTATGTATGAAACTACACATAACTTTTTCATAAAATTCTAGCTACTTCAAAAACCATTTGAGTGGTTACTGTGTGCCAGATACTTACCTTATTTGTGTTGCTTTTTCATTATTTGAGAAATTGCACTATTAATCTGTGGGATTCAAACTGTGTTCAAAAAAAAAGTAGCTGGTTAGTTTTATACCTTGCATTTGCATAATCATTTAATATACAGCAGACACAGCTATTTGAGAGTAGACATGGGGATAATTAAAATGTCTAAATAATTTAAACTTCTCCATTTTCCATTGGTTTTATTGTTCCTTTTGCCAGACTACAAAAACTTCACAGGTGGCAAGAATTTGGATAATTTAAAGATCTCAGCTCTTCTATCAACTGGATACTCAATTTAATAATGAAGAATTGATCAGAATTAAAATAGACTAGGCAGGCTGTTATAATGCCTGGTCACCAGTGGATTTAGAAGGCATTACATCATGCCACATTCTATAGGCCTCCTGCTTCCTTGTCATACTCCCTGACTCTCCCTCCACTATTTTATTTATTAAAAAGTCTCCTGGGAATCTATTCACTTGCTAGGTATGGGAGTCCATTCTGGGATTCAGTTTTTATAGCAATAGGCATGTTCTGTTTTGATCCCTCAGCATCTTCTAAGAGTGGAGAATGTGACATCAGGGCATGAGAGGGTTAAAATAGCTCAGCTTCCACAGGGCTGCTCAGGAACTGTAGCTGGCTGACTAGCATGGGGAGAGCCAAGGGAAGGCGCCACTCCTGGCAGGGAACACAGAGCCGCCCTGGGCCTTCATTGAAGAGAAGAGCATCAGAGACCTTAGGACCTTGAGGTGTGGTGGGGGAAAAGCTCAGTGTCTGCAAAATGTCTGTATTAAATATCCTGAGGGCAGATATTAGCAGAGGCTGTGATACCCAGTTCCTCAGAAGTTCCATCATTTCCTCTGACTTCAGACAGTAATTTCGCATTTAGACCCTCCATTCCCCAGGCTATTTGAGAGTTGTCCATCAGGCTTGTTGGAGGGTAATACTTAACCTGGAGGTACCTGCAGTCTGGGACATTTTCTGGCACTTGGTTATGCTAAGGGGAAGAGCTTTCTTACAGGTGGCATCATTTGAGCCAGTAGAATAATCAGTAAATTGGAACTTCAAGAAGCCATTTTCATGTTAGTTGCTGTTTTTCTCTCCTGGTGCACAGAGATGTCTTAATTTAAGAAAAAGTCAGGAGATTGCCCTTCTTATTGCTGTCAATGAAAGTCAAGTCATTTCGCTGGCACAAGGATATATCAGGAGCTTGTGTGGTTTTTAAAGTCTGCCCCTTTTGGTACTTTCTGGTTTATGAGCTGGTAGGTGAGCAGAGGTAAAATAATTTGGAAAAATGTCAACTCCTTGGGAGAAATGGGATGGAAACTATGGCCATTTACCTTTTGAGGTTTATTATGATAAGATTCTCTGTTGGGCTGGAATATTCCTGCCTGAGATTTACTAGAAGGAGAAGACATGAAGGGACTCTTGGGGGACATGCTTGAGGCAGTGAGGGGAGTCTGGTGTCATGTACTTATACTGTGTCCTAGGTTGGAAGCCTGGCCACCCAACCCCCAGCTGCAGAGGGCGTATTACCACAGCCAGGTGTTGCCACTTCCACTTTGTCAGACTGGCAAAATTAAAATATGTATAACACATTCCATGACTAATTACATGGTTATCTTATTTACTTGGGGTTTTTAGTGGTGTGCCTGTTAATTCATCCAACAAATATTTATGGAATTGCCATATGTGCCAACATTGTTCTAGGCACTGAGGACACAGAAGTGAATAAAACAGACAAAAAGCCCTTACCCTCAGGAAACTTGCAATATAGAGGACTGATTTTATTTGGTATGAGTGATTCTTATGTAATAAATTTAAAGCTGCCATTTATTGCGTGACTATTACGTGCCTAGCATTGTCCCAAACACACACATATTGACCTCATTGAAAGTGCAATCTGGGAGAGCACCGCCATTTCTTATTTGTTACGAGAAAAAAGAGCCATAGTGCACTCAAGTAACTAGACTTTAGGTCCTCATTTGACCTTCCATAACTTATTTTTATGTCAATAGGACTAATTTTTACTTTATAAGATTGATTTTTATTTGGGCTTCTTTGTAGCACTTCTTAATGGTTTTATCGATTGAACAACTTTTGCTATCTGTATATGTTAAAGGTGAAGTGACCCGTAATCCTGCTTTGCCTGAGACAGCCTGGTTCATGCCTGTTGTCCTGGCACAATTTCTAATGACATCCTGTTCCACTTTCACTCAGATTACTTACTCTGTAAACACTCATTGTAAACAAATTATGTTTACATAATCAATGTTTTGAGAAATTCAGTTTGGTATTTTAAGAATTTTGTTACACTTTTTCTTAGGTACCTTCTGGTGTTTGCTTTTTCTATTTTAAGGTATTCTTATTTAACTAGGATTGTCAAAGTTATTAAACTTGATTTTCATACATTTCACTTTGGGAGTGTAAAACTATGGAGCAGAATCGGTATTTGCCTTATCTATCCAAATCTCTCTACCTACCCATAGCTATCTATCTATCTATATTAGATAATGCACAGAGATTAAAATAATGAATACATACTATAATGTCTTTGGCTATGAAATGTTTCCAGTATAGTGGAAAGACATAAACAAAACCATCCAAGTATAATACAGCTCAATGAGTGTCATAATAAGGAAAAGCATAGGAGTGCTTTGGTAATACACTGACAGTAAAATAATAGGAAGCTCTTAATTATAAAGGTTAAGGTCTAGGAAGTCTTAGTAGTATTTTTTGTCTTGATTATGTATAAACATAATGAGTAATTATCTGGTGATATTTGCATAGTCTACTAAAACATCATATTAATATCAAATCATAATTAATTGCTTATGTGTCTTTTCCAAAGAAAAACTGTACTTTGTAAATAAATATAAAATAAGCTTTCTTTGATATATTACTTGCATATGAGGCAGAAATGTATAAATGACCGTGACAATTTTTAAGTTTTTTCAATATAATGCAATGATAATTATAATTGTTATATATAAAATAAATGAGCAAGAGACACTTGCAGAGGGAAAATTCTCCTCTAATAGTCTGAAGAGTGAAAATTTTTGAAGAGCAGATCACATGAGATAAAGTTTTACCAGAATGTTTTGCCCTTGAATATATTCTACAAATGTTGAGATACTTTTTGTCCTTAGGCATTTCAAGCATTATGTTTTAAATGTGGCTGCCATAGCACATTGATGTACATTTCTCCTTTTCTCTAACAGGTAATGATTCCCCAGTGTACTATAGGTAGTGAGATTGTTCCAATCTGCAAATCATTTTCCAACATTGTTGCACACCTTTGATGCATTTGTCTGTGTTGGTGTAGACATGTGTCTTTGTGTATCTGGGTCCCCGCGGTGGGTCAGACAGGTGAGTTGCAGTCAGTAACTGGGGACTCTTACTTGCTAGAAGCCTAAGCTCTATGGCTAAACTGACAGACACTAGAAGCATCTGCTATAGCTATTAATATAAAGGAAAGAACACTCTATAAGCCATTCCTCTGAGGGCAATTAGATCATAATATTTAGTGACATCATATTCAACTTATAAAACACTATAATGATCGCACAATTTGTTGATGAGCACATAATCCTGTTGGTTGGAATGTGATTTTATTTTAATTTTTTTAATATTGAATTTTACCTATTTATTAAATTCTCTGAAATAATGTTGATAAAGAAATGCAATCACTCTGCCTCTGGAGTTGTTCAGAGGCAAGAGGCTGAACATTTTATAGCCAATAAGACAAACAGATGAGGCAGCTTTATTTTTCTTCAGAAAATGGTGGTGCCTAACAAGGTTATAAACTCCGTGAAGCAAAAATTTAATCAGCTGTCACTGCTGACACCTGAAGGGGGCTTCAAAATTTCCTGTTCCAATGACTGGTGGAAATCCTAAATTAGACTGGAAATTATGGGATTATCAAGTTCAGGATTTGTGAAAAACTTCTGAGACCTGGAGCTGGGCAGTGACTAGCCTGCATCTATAAGACTAGGTAAGTGTGGGAAAGAGAAACTAGAGTTTGGGCTTCTGGCTTCCCACTGTCATGAATAAGATACTATTTCTCCTTTCCAGGAACTAGAGTGTTTTTCCTTTCAAGGAATCTAAAGTTAAACTATCCTGAGCAGCCAGTGCAAAGATTTACTTTAAGAAGAGGTTTTCTGTTAAGTAAAAAATAAAAAAGAAATTACTTAACCACTTCAGAATGCTTCAAATATTCCCAGTCCCCTAAAATTTGAACATCACCATCCAGCAAATTCTTATATAGCCTTGGTTTCCCAAAGTTTAAAGTGAGGGTGATGCTGTGAATCGTTAAAAAGAAAATTAATCCTGGGGTTCAGGCAGTAAAAAAGAGAAAGAGGAAAAGAGTAAAAATGTATGTGGGCTTTATGTTTTCTTTCAATGTCAACACAACACTTGTAGAATTCAAAAGCCCTTTTAAAAATGGAAGAAAAAGGAGGAAGGATCAGAGAAGGAGAGTAAAGTATGTTCAAATTAAGTAGCCAGTAATCTTGTGAATTCCTTAAAAAGCAAGTTTAATCCAAAAAAAAAGAAAAAAAAAAACCCAAAAGGAACATGTTTTAGGAATAGGTTCATCCATAAATAAAGAGGAGGAATTTGATTATCAATACCTGGTTAGGAATTATCTGCTGTTCCACACTAAAAAGGTATGAAATGTCTTGGGCAAAGCAACTTACTGCAAGCTTACCTATTACTGGTAATTACAAGTTTGCTTTCATGATTTTGCTTTTGAGTATAGGAAGGTGGGAAACTCTGAAATCCTTCATCGCTTGTGGTGTTAATCCATGTGGCAAGAAACAGTGAATCTCATGTATATAAACTGCATAAAACTAGTTATAACATTGGCTTTGGGTATTTTTTTTCCTGATGAGTATATCTTTCCATGCCAATTGTTCTGTCCATTTTTGTATAGTTTTGTAAAGTAACCTCCCATAAACTAGCTCATATATATATTAATATAAACATTTTAGGAAAGTGATTCAAATATCATTACCTAAAAATATAGCTATAATATACGTGAGATTACTGATGCTTATCTGAGCCTTTGCAAGTAATTTTTAAAAATCTCTCAAAAAATAATCATAATGTAATTTTGATAATAAAATATTTAAATACAGTATTTTATGATATTTTAAATTTACTTTATCACAGGACATATATTCTATTTGATATGGAATTGTCTTCCAAAGATTAATTTTGGAAACTCCCCCTTCCCCACTTTTGGAATCTAGCTGGTAGGGGCATTTACTTACATAAATTTATAAAGATGGTTTAGAAGTGAAAATGCATATGAACGAGCTAATCAATGAAAGTCTATTAAAAATGGACAGATACATTAATGTGAGTTCAACTTATGTAATCATGGAGGAGAGATGTTGGAAAAGTAACAGTAAGTCATCATTTTTACAGAATCAGTTTCAGCATAGACCAGAATCAATCAAGAATGGACCTGACTTTTACTTAGAACACCTAATGTTAGTAAAAAGCATACACTTAGATAAAGGATTTAGGTTTCTTGTGAAGAGGGAAAGAATGACCTGACATAAACTCATTGAGGGAATAGATTCATGAAAGACATGAAATAACAACTTAAGCCATGTTTTACTGTAATAGCTGTTTGATGAAAGTACATAAGAAAAACATAAATACAACTCGACTGATGTATGCCAGTAATGAAAAAATAAGATATTGAGTATTACTCATAAGAAAGCCATTTTCACTTTTTTTAAAAATCAGCTATTTTTATTGATTTCATACACACAAAAAAATAATGATAAATTTGTCCAAAATGAGACCTTTTAAAAATCAATTACATTCCTGTTATATGCTTAATATTTCTAAATATTGTAATAAATGCAAAATAATAGTTTCTTCCTTGAAGGTGCCTTTATTCTCATTAGAAAGTATTAATAAAAAGCTAGCAAATACTAAAAATTTAATAAAAATTAAGGGAGATTTTCATGCTATTGAGTTAAGTACTTTCTGAACTCAGAAAACTGGAGAAATAAAACTGAAATAGAGTTGGTTAGGTGTTCATGAAAAAGGTTTGGCTATCAGGATAAATGTCACTTTACTTATGTTGGACTTTGCAGTGTGGTAAGGGTGGAGATAAGAGTGTTAGGTCACCAGCTGCTCCTGTCCACCCAGAGTCAGGGGAATTGTGTGAATCAGGAAGGAGGCCTGTTTTCACTTTTTAAGGGTCTAAGTGTCATACTAAATTCAAATCATTTTATTATTAGATACTTGTTCAAGTTACTAAATGGAGTTCAAAGGCCCTCTGATATACTTACTTACCTACTGCCCATATGATCCTAGAAGTGTGAAGATGTGTCTGCAAATGCCTTTCAGCTATTCATTCACTCATTCAGCATTTATAGAGCCCTATCGTGCTAGGTAATATGAGGATGCAAGGCTGGGTCAGATACATATTATTGAGGAGCGCACATTGCATTTAAGGGCTAAAAGGCTCCCAAATAACTTCATTAAGAGGTAAAAATAGATTGCCGTTAGAAAGGCACAAACACAGTGAAGAGTTCTAAGGAGTGGTTGTTTTTACCTTGAGATATTAGAGAAGGCTGTGTGAAGAGAGTGACATTTAGCTGGATCATTGAGGACCCAGGATTTGACCTTGTAGAAAGAGAAGGAAATGGCAGAAGAAAACAGCAAGAGTAAAGGAGGTGGGAAGTTGCAACTGTTCTATCAAGCGGCTCCATCTGTGTACAAAAAATACGGGGAAATGAGGGAAGAAGTAGTAACAGAAATTTGAATCCATCACTTTCTTTCACTAAAAAGATAAATTACCACTTGCAAAATAAACAAGTTTCAAAAAGAGAAATGTGCTCTCTGAAAGACGAGATGAGTGTTCCTAATGCCAACGATGAGAGGTGATGTAAAGTAAAGAGCTCTGTCTGCGGAGCCTGACAGACCTGGGTTTGTGTCTCCATTCTGCTTCTCACTCGTGTGTGACCTGGCCTGAAAAAGCCAAATCTCAAACTCTCTGAGATTCAGCTTTTTAATCTGTAAGGTGAATACATATTACAATGCAGAGTCATTGTGAGCCTGGAGATAATATATATTATGTGCCTGAAATATAACTGGTGTTCAGAAAATGGTAACCATTGATGTAATTCTGTATTAAATAGGGTTCTTTTGATTGCAAGTAAAGAAACCAGCTCCAACTGAATTAAGCCAAAGCGAACTTCTGGGCTTATATCACTGAGATATCCAAGTGTGGAGCTGGGCTTCTGGCAGAGTTGGGATCAACATCATGCCATGTGTACTCCTTCTCCTTCTAGTACTTCCTGTTATTTTCCTCTTAGTTGGCTCCATTCTCATTCAGACTCTTTTCATGTGATGGCAAAAATGGCCATTGGAAGCTCTAAGATGATAACATATCAGCTTAGCAACTCTAGCAGAAAAAGATCCCCTTTTCCCAAGAGGGTAAGATTCCTGGTGATGCTGCTCACTGGCCGGCCTTGAGTCATGAGCCCATCTTGGAACCTGTCGCAGACCCCGGGGGAGGCACAGGTGGGCTCAGCCCCTGAAACTGCATTGAATAAGAATAGGAAAGGAAGGCATACCTAAGAAGGTTTAGACAAAAAAAAAGACATTCCACTATAGGCAGTGACACAACTATTACTAAGTATTTAGTATTTAGTATTATTTAGTATTTAGTATTTAGTATTTATTTAGTATTATTAATACTAAATTTTCAATTTCAGTATTAATCTGCCATTTCTACAGTAGAATTTAAGTAGAGTGTAGCAGTTTGAATGCTTTCAGATGCAACATAAAATCTGGCCTAAATAATAAGGAAAGGTATTACTTAATAATAAGTCCCCAAGTAGAGGAGGCTCCAAAATTGTTTGACTCACTGTCTTAAAGATGTCATCAGGGGCCCAAGTTCTTCCATTTCTCTGCACTGCCATCTTGGTGAAGCTTGCTTCCTTGAGTGACAAGGTGGCTGCACATCTTACATCCAGACCAGACAATGTCCAGAGGCAGAAGAGGGACTATCCCTTCCTATGGCTGCTAGGAGCAGGGACACATTTCCTAGAAGATCCCACCTCCCACATACCCGGACTCCAGAAAACTTCTCTCACATCTCATTGGTCAGAACTGGCTTACACACCCATTGTTAAACCAATCCCTGACCTGGATTAGAATAATCAGTAAAAATGGAATAACAGTTAGAAAAGCAACCCAATGTTTAACACACCCTTATGAATGGGATGTGAGCAGGAAGTTTCCGAAGCTTGGTTAAGTGAGCATAGCACTTACGCGTACACATACCATGGAAGAATAAGTCTTGGAGCCTATGTTGTAATTTTATTTTAGAGACTAAGCTTTAATCTTGCCCTAGAAGTTGAAGCTCTTTTGAGAGTAAAAAAACAGATAAAAATAGACTCCTCTCACCCAAGTATCATAGTGACATGCATTATAGAATGTGTAATTATGCCATTTAATGTGTTGTTGAGACTGTCTGCCCAGCACCTCCTGAGCCCAGCAGACAATTTCTTCCACTTATCTGAAGAACAGTCTAACATCAAGTAGTGATTATTCACACTACAGAGAACTAATATCCCCGTATAAGACAGAAGATCTCTTAGCTATTAATTTAGAAAAATAAAAACATGCCCAAAATTTATAGCAGACATCTCAAAATGGCACTGTGGCAGCTGATCTATACTTAGGGGGTAAATGGAACCAGCACACTCATCCTCTCCTGAGAAGCAGAGCTAATGTGAGAGTGAATTGGATAGGAAGCACACAACTCCATTTATCCTGTCTGAAAATTAGGATTAGTGGACTTTCGATTAACTCTCCAGATGACAGCTTCTAATTTCCCCAGTGAATCTGCCTGCCTCCGATGGCTCATGTGCTATTTATCTTCATCTGCATTTGTACCACATTTCTGAATTCATGAATTACAATTACTTTATTTGACTGGAAAGGGATCCTATGGAGAGTTAAATTCATAAAACCAACCAGCCACTTTCTTTTTCCTCAAGTATACATACTGTTGGATTCAAAACACTTTTTCCTGATTTTAGCCAGGACTGGGAGCACCAAAATATTAATAGAAGTTGGTACACTCAGTTATTCAATTATCTGGCTCCTCAGTTTCTTCCTGTAACATATGTTAATATATGTGCTGAAAGTCAACAATATGAATTCAATTTGTTTCATATTGCATGTTTTACATTCTTGAGATATAAATATTTTTACATAAGAACATTATAGATTTAATAAATATGGAAATAATCTTCATCTCACCATAATAATTACTTATGGAATTTTCTACTATCTGCTAGGCATTGGAGACATAAAAATAAAGACAGTTTCTGGCACCTCGAAATCATTACAATTGAGAGAGAAGTACACAATTATAGAACAGTGTCATCTCTACTTTGGTAGCGAGACGGTAGCTATGGCAGCAAGAAGCACAGTCTGGTATTACAGAGAAAGGGCACCAACACAGTGTTTGAATGTTATCTGGGAAGCAAATCTGGAGGTGACAACACTTGAGCATAGCACTTGCATTAGCTTCCTGTGGCTGCCATAACAAAGAACCACAGAGTGAGTGGCTTAAATAAGAGAAATTTATTCTCTCACGGTTCTGGAGGTTAGAAGTCTGAAGTTCAGATGTCAGCAGGGCCATTCTCCACTGAAGGCTCTAGGGAGGAATCCTTCCTTGCCTCTTCCCGACCTCTGGTGGCTACCGGCAGTCCTTGGTGTTCTGTCGTTTACAGCTGTATCACGCTAATCTCTGCCTCCATTGCCACATGGACTTCTTCCCTGTGTGTTCCTGTGTCTCCAAATCTCCCACTCCTTGTAAAGACACCAGTCATTGGATTTAGAGCCCACCCTAATTCGGTATGATCTCATCTTGATCACATCTGAAAATATCTTATTTCTCAATAAAGTTACAGTCACATGTACCTGGGTTAGGACTTCAACATATCTTTTGGGGGCATACAATTCGACCCACAATAATACTGTAGAGAGGATGAATGTGTCCATGTGCAAAGGCACAGGATGAGAGGGAGTGTGGTTGTATAAGGAGCTGAAACAGGTCAGGCTAGTGAGTACCCAGTAACCTTCCTCTGTCACATTTTCTCCTTCTCCTTAACTACAATAACATTTTTTTTTTTATCCTTGACATTTTCTCTTCAAGGAGTTTGCAAGCTATTGGTTATTGGCTGGATAGCTTATTGACTGATGAACCTGATTCTTTTGTGATAGGATCTTAAAATGGATGCTAGCAGCTTAATGTATTTACCTCTGTGAGGTGACGTGTGTATCTTTTAACAATACTTTCTGATCTGTTTCAAGGAACTAAAAATGTGAATGTAATTAAATTACAGACAGAGGAGAAAAAATTTTGCCAAGAAATTGCCACTGTGTTTCTTAAATCATTTCCTCTGCCAATCATGTCTCCCACTCTGATACTCCTTCTCAGAGAACATTCCGTCAAACTCCCCCGCTAAATGGGCAGCCAGCCTTGGGAGTCAGCCCCATGGACACTGAACCCAAGCTGAACCAGTGAGGCGCTCTCTCCTAAGAATTTGGATTTGGCACTCAGAAGTGCTAGTGAGTCTGTGACAGCCTTAGAACTGGAAATGATGCAAAGTTTCTGCCTCTTATAACCAAACAATCTTTGATGAAAACAATCCTGAACCTCCTTATCTGCTCACGTCTAGAACTGGCTCTGAATAGGCCCCCAAATCCTGAGATCTCAGCTGTCCGCCAGCTCTCATCCTCCTCTTCTGGAATGTCCAGCACACTTTCTTTCTCACACCACTCCCCCTTTCCACTGTTGTGTGGAAATGTTAATTCACCTGGGAGAGCATTCTACCTGACTTAGCAAGACCTTCCCAGCCCTATAAAGGTTTCCATATGAGCATTGAACATATTTTATCAGTATTACAAGTATTATGTATTGAGTATATACTTTTATTTCTTCCCAGAAAACAATCCTCTTTATTGTTAGAATGAGAAATGACTTCGCAGGCCAAAACCAATGACTTTAGAGTGAATTATTGGCCTAGTTTATACCTCCCTTAAATGAAGCTTGTAAGATTAATTGCAACCTTGAGTGTTACTATATTGAAACATATTCACTTAGCTTTGGCCTTCTAGAAATATGACGTGCGTCATGTCCTACAAACTTAAACCAAAAGGAGACATGGTGAAGTGGTAAATATGCAGCAACTGAAAGATAAGTAATTTATAAAGAAATTTGTGCATAGTTACTGAGGCTCCTTACTTGAGACAAGAACATTTTGATGATGTAAAGGACAAATTGAGTTCGCGCTGCCAGAGTTGGCTGTCTTCTGTCTCAGAACTGCAGTAGGGCAGTTAAAGTAAATTATGGTTAAAATTTATCTGACACAACTATATTTTATGCTGTGAGGTCAGTGTGATTAAACTGTCATCCTGTGGGGAAGAGTTTAGGTCCAAAATACCTCTTAATTTGCAGCATATTGTCCACTTTCAGATTCCTTTTTCTCTTAAATATTCTTCTCTGAATTTGCAGATCTGGAAGCTCAATTCAATTCATCACAGACAAGTTCTTTGAGGGAGTCCAGCACGGGTTGGGCTGTGTCAAACTGGACAGCTGTTTGTCATGCCCCCACTATCAGCCCACTTCCTCAGTACAGTCTTCAAATAGTTGGATCTGTTCCCAGTCCCTGTGGGGTTAGATGTAAGAGGCAGCAAGGGAAGATACATTGGTTGACACCACAGGAGTTCTTCTTCCCTCCTGACCTGTAAGTCTCTAGAGGGAGTAAACTAGAGAACCCCAGACATCTATAGCTGCTGTAGGAAGCATCTGAGTTGGCTCCAAGATCTGTGATTGGCTTGGAACCTTAGTTCTGTGTCTATTCCAGTAAAATTCTTCACTCTTACTGAATCTACCCTCAACCCATGCCCAACATACAAACAAAAGTAGAGATGCCTCATCAGCATAAGTGATGGTGTCTTTCTTGTTAGTTCCCATCTTTATTCCCAAGAATTAGCACATCATAGGCACTCAGTAGTGTTTATTAGATTTAAAGATGATTTCTCTATAGATCTTGTGACTGGGCTCGCCCTGTTCTTCTCTGGCCATTCCTGAACACGGCATCTGCACTGGACTGGCCCTGCGTGGCTTCTGGCTCTACCCAGTCCCTAGTCCTGACTATTCCTGTTTCCTCAGCTAAGGAGTTCCTGCTGTGGCTTGTGGCTTCACTGAATCCTGTCCCAGCTAAAAGAGATCCCCATAGCTGATTTCTCAGGAGCTTTTGAAATTATAAGCAGCTTAGTTCAGGGATAATTTGTGATTTTGGTTTAAGATAAAATTAGATCAGCCTTCAGGCTCAGGGATGGAGAATATGAGCAGATGGTTATTCTATTCTATTCATTTTCATGTTGTTCTTCCATTCTGAATTGATTAGACTGAAGTAGTAACCAAGAACAGAAACCAACCATATGATAGAAAAGCATGCAAAAGAATTTAATCTTTTTAAGTCATCCTTCTGAAAAGTATACCTTTTAGAAAAATTATGATAGGAATTCATGTATATTGAAGACTTACTATTATACATGTAGGCAACAATATCTTCCCCTGTAATTCTCAAAACAGCGTGATAAAGTAGGTACTGTTATCACTCTCCAGTTTTACATATTTGAGAGGTGAGACTCAGAGATTCAGTGATTTACCCACAGCCTTGTACAACTTCAGAAGTGTGTTCCCACTGAGGTCTAGGTAGGTGGCTCTCCGTTTACACTAAGTGGTGGGCCCCAATCCAGGGGATGACATTCACATAGATTCTGATGTGAATGTGTTCCTAGAGTTCAACAAGGTAGCTGTCCTGTCCACAGCAGCAAGAAATAAAATGAGAGCTTAAACCCAGGTCTGCTTGAGTTCAAAACCCAGGCTCATCACCACTAAGCTACCCTGAGATAAACATTTGGATTTTAGAAATTTGATCTGTCCTTTTATCAAGTGATTAGAAGGATAAACAAGGATGTATTATATTGCA
Organism: Lepilemur ruficaudatus; assembly: GCA_963574885.1. Lineage (NCBI taxonomy): Eukaryota > Metazoa > Chordata > Mammalia > Primates > Lepilemuridae > Lepilemur > Lepilemur ruficaudatus. The sequence goes on along the minus strand of CAUYRT010003910.1, from coordinate 41,301 downwards.
GTTGCAGGTGTTTTCCATTTTTAGTGTGCAACACTTAACACAAAGAATCCCAGGTCTTTTGGAGCAAAGCCATTTCAGGCTTAATGACGCTTAATGGTGGAAACATGTATTCATATTTAACCACATTGTACAGCAGAGATCAGTGTATGCATCCAAAAAATGGCCCGTCAGTGAATTTGGGCTTATATTTGTATATAAGAGTAACACCTTTCCCTCCTAGAAAAACAATGACATCATGCCTTTTATTCATCATGCATTTAAAAGAGCATATACATACATAATGAGTGTGATATGCACCATTTGGGAAATGGACACACTTGAAGCTCTGACTCCAGGGGGGAAGGAGGGGAAAGGCAACACATGTAACCTAAACATTTGTACCCCCATATTATGCTGAAATAAAAAAAAAGAGCCATAGTTTATAAAGGAAAACTATAATCAGAAGGAATCTAATGCAAAACAATAAAACAATTTAATAAGCTATGATATATCTACTCAATGGAATTGTATGTTATCACCCTGTTAAATATATGCCTATGAAAAAAGGACTGGAAGGGAAATGATAGCAATAGCTATATTAGGATATGTTATTTATTTTGTTGTTTCTACTTTCTATTGGTTCTGTAATGTAACTCTGTTTATAATTTTTTTAAGTAGCAAAATTTTTATTTTTAAAAATTTTTTTTTTATTTCAAGATATTATGGGAGTACAAACATTTTGGTTACATGTGATGCCTTTGTCTTGCCCAAGCCAGGGCTACAAGAATGCCCTTCCCCTATACAGTATGCTTTGCCTCCATTAGTTGTGAGTTTACCCCCACATCCTCGCACATGACCAGCACCCAATAAATATTACTACCATGTGATCACCTTAGTGTTGATTAGTTAGTATCAATTTGATGGCAAGTACATGTGCTGTGTATTTTTCCATTCTTGTGATACCTCACTTCAAAGGATGAGCTCAGGCTCAAGCTCTATCCAGGATAATATAAGATGTGCTAGTTCACCATTGTTTTTTGTAGCTGAGTAGTATTCCATGATATACATATACCACATTTTATTAATACACTCATGAATTGACGAGAACTTGGGTTGTTTCCACATCTTTGCAATTGTGAATTGTGCTGCCATAAACATTCGAGTGCAGATGTCTTTATTATAGAATGTCTTTTTTTCCTTTGGGTAGATGCCTAGTAGAGGGATTGCTGGATCAAATGGTCTTTCTATTTTTAGCTCTTTGAGGTATCTCCAAATTATTTTCCACAGGGGTTGTACTAATTTGCAGTCCCACCAGCAGTGTATGAGTGTTCCAGTCTCTCCACATCCATGCCAGCATTTGTTTGTTTGGGGACTTTTTGATAAAGGTCATTCTCAGTGGAGCTTTAAAATGTATTTTGTATATGAAAGAAATACAATTTAACTTTAAACATTTGTTAAGCAGCCCACTTTTCCTTTAAAAACAAGAAAGAGGATTCAATTAGAATTGTTCATTATATAGACTTATTCTATACTCCTGCAATTTTAAATATTTAAAATTTAAAAATTTTAAATAATCTAGGCAGTAGAATGGCCAATTCTCCTAAAGATCACTGCCTTTGCAAGCATGTTGTAAATCATGAGTTACTGTAATTTATGAAATGTAGAACAGTGAGACTATATTTTGCCTTCCTAGGCATCCATCAAGGAAAATATTTGTAATTAGTTTGCATTCAATTTGTAATTTGATTTTGCAAACTCATGCTTCATTCAAAACTTGTGTTTTTTTCTGTTTTGTTAAACTATCACTTTGCAAATATTTTATTCTGGAGTCACAGCTCATCATGTTCTAAAATGAGTTGAATTACCAAGAAGTACACCTCATGTTTTAGCCTATTCAGGCCGCTATAACAAAATACCATAAACTGGGTGGCTTATAAAGAACAGAAATTTATTTCTCATGGTTCTGGAGGCCAGGAAGTCCAAAATCCAGGCCCTGGCAGATTCAGTGTCTGGTGAAGACCTGTTTCCTGGTTCATAGATGTTACCTTCTCCTTGTGCCTTCACATGGTGGAAGGGGCAAGGAAGCTCTCTAGGGTCTTCTTTCTACACAGTGAAGTTATAAGGCACTAATCCCATTTTTGAGGACAGAATCCTTTTCATACACCTTGGATTTAGATGTTCACCTTGTTAGACTTCTCTTCCAGGCTCATGCCTGGCCCTGTGGGACAATTCTTCCCCACTTGCAGCCATAATAATCACACCAAGGGAGGAACATGTGAACATACCAGATGGGAATTCAAGAAGAGAGAATTCATGAGGAGAGAAGACTGAAAAATATACAAACATTGTTGGGTCATGAGTTGGAGATGCTTGTAGGACTCCCAGGTAGAGATATTTAGGAGGCTGTTGGAGTTGGAAATATGGATCATAAACCACTTAGTGAGATGTGAAGCCCAGGGTATGGCTGAAATTGCCCAGGAGAGAGAGTCAAATGAGAAGAGGAGGAAAAGAAGGGAAAAGGAGATGCCAAGTGAGATAAAGACCGAAATGTGTTCATTGGATTGATTTTGCAAGGTCATGAGTCACTTCTGCAAGAGCAATTTCCAAGGAGAAGTATGAGTAGATGCAGCCAGAGCACAGTAGGAATCAATACATTGGGGGAGGGATGTGTCTTTATAGTCAACTGCCTGAAGTTTTTTGAGGGTTTTATGTGCTAGCCCATCCTAGTGGCGGGGCTAGGAAAACTGCACGTGCTCTTTACAGAAAATGGAAAGATGGTGGTGGCGGGAGATTTGAAGGAAATTTATAATACCTGCATTATTTGTTTAAACTCTAAAGCATACAAACCTATTTCAGATGCAGTGATATTTTTACATGTTTTATGCAAAATTCAAATAATTTGAATGAAGAAAAGCTTAGCTTTATGGAACCATTTACTTTGAAATGGGAAGATCATTCTCTTTGTCATGGTTTTTTTTTTTGGACAGAGTCTTGCTCTGTCCCCTGGCCCCTGGGTAGACACCGTGGCATCAGCCTAGCTCACAGCAACCTCAAATTCCTGGGCTCAATCAATCCTCCTGCCCCAGCCTCCTGAGTAGCTGGGACTACAGGCGCACACCACAATGTCCAGCTAATTTTTCTAGTTTTAGTACAGATGGGGCTTTGCTCTTGATCAGGCTGGTCTCGAATTCATGACCTCAAGTGATCCTTCCATCTTGACCTCCCAAAGTGCTAGGATTACAGGTGTGAGCCACTGCTCCTGGCCTGTCATGGTTTTTATAAAGGAGTGGTGGTGTGTATGTATGTGTAGGTCATAGTGTAGGAGGGCATTGGAGACACGGACAGGGTAAGTATGAATACTGCCTAGCTTTTCTGAGTCCAGAGAGAATGCTGATAATAGGGCATTTCCAAAGCAACAGAAAATGTATTGTATTCCAAAAGGAGATGGGAACATGGATCAGAATCTGCCATGGAAAATATCTCCCCATGAGTTAGTCTCTGTCTCTCGGTAATCCATTAGTGAAAAGGCGGGCCCAATGCTACCTTCCCTTTATGAATGATTGCAGGAGAGACTGCATCAGTGCTGCAAGGGAATGTTTTCTTTCCTTATGTCTTGATGGGGTTTCCCTTAGTCATCTCTCTTGGAATCATCAAAATAGTGACTCTGAGTTATAGTCTTTAACAGTTCAGTAAATCCACATCCCACAGTTGGGGATTTCACTAATTGCAAAGGGAGAACTTAGGGGGGTTGAAGATAGCAGCTGTGTTTCCTACAACAAAAATCTTTCTAAAGGCATAATAAGTAATTCATTCTTTTTGAAACTCTGCATATTACATGTTGCAATGTTATATTTGGGGGTTCAGTGAGAATAATTATTGAGATCTTTCATGTGAGGAAAGTAAAGAAGTTTCCAATTTTTTCAGAGTATGACCCAATAAGGTTTATTAAATGATTTGTGTTTGTTTACAAGGGCCCAAAATAAGTTCCTAAATAAGTTATATAATGAAGTCATCATTAATCTCTGCCCTAGCTCAAAGGATTTGAAGTTGCTGTACGCAAACACTTTTCTTCATTTTGTGGGTGTTTCGAGATGTTGAGAGGGAAGCTACCTCCTCAGAGCAAGGTCTTTTACGTAAACTCTAGGGGCACAGACAAGCCTCAGTCCTGGTAGGTGGCCACGGTAGAGGTGCTGGGTGATGACAGGCCAATGAAAGCAACAGCAAACAAGATCTCTGGGCATAGATTGGCCACGATTACAAGAATGGTTATCTGTATTTACAAGGCCACTGACGGCCAGGGCAGGGCTTGCAAGGCCAATGATGGGCATGCTTGCAAGAACAAAGGCTGGTGCTCAGCTCCCTCTTCTTTGGTGGACATCTGAACACTGCCCCTCACGGTGTCCTCTGTGGCTCTCATGCCATACTGGGGTTCAAGGGCCCTGGCAAGGCTGCCCACAAGGCATTTCACTCATTGCTTTTCACAGTCCTTTCTTCTCTGTGATGTTGTACTCTTCACTTCTCTTCTCTCCCCTCTCCACCCTAGCCCAAGGAAATATTTTCCTCGGGAGAGGGAGAAACTCTCCTCTTTTCTGTATGCTTTATAAAAACATTTTGTCCATAGACACAAATCCCTTTTCTTTTAAGTCCTCTGCTAAAAAAAAGAAAAGAAAAGAAAAAGAAAGGAAATAAAAGAAAAGAAGTGCTTTTTACCATCAAACCCAGAGCTTTAATCAATCAAAAGCCAGTTCCCCTTTTCCTAGAGGGCAAAGACAGCTTAACACTTTAAAACCTTCCAGAGCAGTCAAAAACAAAAGTTAATTGCCATATTAAAGCAGCTTATTAATATCCTGCCAAAGTAGCAAAAATCTAATTTTTGTGTTTTGTCAGAGTTTAAGCCTATGGAAGACCCAAACCAATATATTATTTAGGAAAAAATAGATACATCACTGAAAAATGTACCTAAACTGATTGGTTCCGTGCAGGCAAATATGCACGTTATGCATTTAACATTTTCTTTTACAACCAACAGGCAGGCATCCTGATGGCTTGCTTGTTTCTGTGGATTTGAGTTAAAGGTCTTTATCTGACTCATGCCTGTTGCCTTTTTATATCAAAATATTAAAATGTCATATTTGTGGTTACTAAACCTGTTTCATTCACTAAGGAGTCCAAAGGTTTTTGCAGGAAGGATCAAATACTGTTTAGATTAAACTATGAAATGTGAGCTCTTGATGGAAGAGACCTCATCCTGGTGTCCCACCTGCTTTAATATTGATCCAATGGCAACCTTCATCTTTAATATTTGAAAAGTCAACATTTGATTTTGATAGTAGAACAGCCTAGGTCTCAGTGTACACTCTCTCCTAGGTGTGCTCTGCTTGCAACTGACATGCTTTCCTTTCACAGGTCAATCAACATGTTTTATTTTTGGCAGGACTCAAGGAAGAAAGAAATGACACATTTCATTGTGTCAAGAATTCTTATCAAGAGGATTTTCACATTGTTGAGCAGAATTAAAGGGACACCAGTTTTCAAAACTCAGAGACCTGGATTTCCATCTGAACACCCTTGCTGTTTGACATTTCTTTTGTCCTCTCTGCCCCTTCCACCTCCTACCAAAACACTTTTTCCAGGTATATCCATGCTTTACTAAAATATCAATTTATCAATCAGGCTTTCCTTGACCACCCACAGGGCTAAGACAGAAGATATTTAGGAGGCTATTGAACTAGTCCTGATGAGATATATCAGGATAACCTGACCAGGATGGTAGCAATAGAGGTGGAGCAGAGCAAAGAATCAAGTTACATAAATGTTTGTTTCAGTGAATGGATAACAGTTTCCATTTGTTGAGCATTTACTATGTGTCAGAGATAGTACTATGTGTATATGCTTTATACATATTACCTCATTCCTCCTAACCTTAAAGAGTAGATATGATATCTCCATTGTATAAAGGAGGATGCTGAACCTTGTGGGGATCCCGTAACATTTCACAAGTTACATTTAATTGTTGGGGCAGGGATATGGATTTAGGGCTGTTTGACACAAGCAAGAGAAAGAGAGTGCAAAAGATGTTATCTCCATAAATATAGATTTATAGATATAGATATATAGATATAGGTGTCTCTCTGTTAATTTTCTGTATCAACTTGGAAGGTGTTTTGGGTGAAATTAACATTTAAATTGGTGAATTTTGGGTAAAGCAGATTGCCCTCTGTAATGTGGATGGGCCTCATCCAATCAGTTGAAGGCCTTTAATGGAACAAAAATAACAACTTTCCTGAACAAGAGGGCAGAAGACTGCTTCAGACTTCATCTGTATCATCAGCTTTCCTGGGTCTCCAGCCTGCCTGCACACATTGTAGATTTGGACTTGCCAGCCTATGTAATCATGTAAGCCAATTCCTTATAATAAATCAATTTCTCTCTCTTTCCCCCTACCCCTCTGCCAAACACACACACACACACACACACACACACACACAGACATAGACACACACCCTATTGGTTCTTATTTATTTATTTCAAAATATTACAGGGGTACAAATGTTTTTGTTTACATGGATAGTTTTGTTATGCTTGAGTCAGTGTTATAAGTGTGCCCATCATCCACATAGTGTTCATTGTACCTGTTAGGTAGCTGTTTGCCAATCCTCCCCTGCCCCCTTGATTTCCACTGAGTTTTACTTCCCTCTGTGCACATATGTGCTCATCACTTAGTTCCATTTTAATAGCAGGTACATGTGGTATTTGTTTTTCTATTCTTTGAACACTTCACTTAGGATAATGGTCTCCAGTTCCATCCAAATTGTTGCAAAAGGCCTTAATTCATCCTTCTTCATGGCTGAGTAGTATTCCATAGCATACATATACCATGTTTTGTTAATCCACTCATGAATTGATGGACACTTGGGTTGATTTCACACGTTTGCAATTATGAATGGTGCTACAATAAACATTCACGTGCTGGTGTCTTTTTGATGAAATGACTTCTTTTCCTTTGGGTAAATACCCAGTAGTGGGATTGCTGGATCAAATGGTAGGTCTACTTTTAGTTCTCTGAGGAATCTCCATACTGTTTTCCATAGAGGTTGTACTAATTTGCAGTCCCACCAACAGTGTATAAGTATTCCTTTCTCTATACACCCATGCCAGCATCTGTTGTTTCTGGACTTTTTAATAAAAGCCATTCTAACTGGGGTAAGATGATATCTCATTGTGGTTTAAATTTACATTTTCCTGATGATTATTGATGTTGAGCATTTTTTCTTATATTTATTAGCCGTTTGTCTATCTTCTTTTGAAAAGCTTCTGTCATATCTTTTGCCCCCCTTTTAATGGGGTTGTATGATTTTTTCTTGAAGATTTTGCTTGAGTTCTTTGTAGATTCTGGTTATTAGTCCTTTATCAGATGTACGTCTGGTGAATGTTTTCTCCCATTCTGTAGGTTGTCTATTTGCTCTCTTGATTATTTCCTTAGCTGTGCAGAAGCTTTTCAATTTAATCAAGTCCCATTTATTTATTTGTGTTATTGGTGTAATTACCCTTGGGGTCTTCTTCAAAAATTCTTTGCCTAAGCTGGTACCTAGAAGAGTTTTTCCAACATTTTCTTCTATCATTCTTATGATTTCATGCCTTACATTTAAGTCTTTTATCCACCTGAATTAATTTTTGTGAGTGCTGAGAGATATGGATCCTGTTTCATTCTTCTGCTTGTGGCTATCCAATTTTCCCAGCACAATTTTTTGAATATGGCTTCTATTCCCCAGAGTATATTTTTGTCTGCTTTGTTAAAGATCAGTTGGTTGTATGTGGATGGTTTTACATATGGGTTCTCTGTTCTGTTCCTTTGGTCTATGTCTCTATTTTTGTACCAATACCATACTGTTTTGGTTACTATAGCCTTGTAGTACAGTTTGTGATACCTCCAGATTTGTTCTTTTTGCTTTAGATTGCTTTAGCTATTAGGGCTCTTTTCTGGTTCCAAAGGTAGCACAGAATTATTTTTTCTAGATCTGTGAAATATGACATTGGTATTTTGATGGGGATTGAATGGAATCTGGTAAATCACTTTGGGTAGTATGGACATTTTAACAATGTTGATTCTACTGATCCATGAGCACAATATGTTTTTCTATTTGTTTCATCTGTGATTTCTTTCCTCAGTGGTTCCTCATTCTCTTTGTAGAGATCTTTTACCTCCTTGGTTAAGCATAGTCCTAGGTATTTTATTTTCTTTGTAGTTACTGTGAATGGTATTGAGTCTTTGATTTGACTGTCAGCTTGACTGTTATTGGTGTATAGGAATGCTATAAATATGTATATTGATTTTGTAACCTGAGACTTTGTTGAATTTATTTATCAATTCCAGAAATGTCTTGGTGGAGTCTTTGGGGTTTTCTAGATATAAGATCATATCATCAGCAAAAAGTGAGAGTTTGACCTCTTTCCTGATTTGGATACCCTTTATTTCTTTCTCTTGCCTGACTGCTCTGGATAGGACTTCCAGAACTATGTTGAACAGAAGTGATGACAATGGGCACCTTAACTGTGTTCCAGTTCTTAGTGGGAATGCTTTCAACTTTTCCCCATTCAGTATTATATTTGCTGTGGGTTTATCATATATGGCTTTAATAATTCTCAGATATGTTCCTCCTATGCCCAGTTTTTAAAGGGTTTTTATCATGAAGTGGTGATGAATTTTGTTGGATGCTCTTTCTGCATCAATTGAGATGATCATATGGTCTTTGTTTTTGCTTCTGTTTATGTGGTCAATCACATTTATTGATTTATATATGTTTACATCCCTGGGATGAAGCCCACTTGGTCATGGTGGATTATTTTTTTTGATGTGCTGTTGAATTTGGCAGATACTTGGATTGTATTTTTTCATCCATTCAGCCATCCTATGTCTCTTGAATGGGCATTCAAACCATTCACATTGTTTGACAGAATTGATATGAAGGCTGCTGTTCTGTTCTTCCTGTTGTGTAGTAGTTTATTGTTGTGCTTTACCTCTTGTGCTATTGTTTTATATGAGCTCTGAGCTTCAGCTTTTGGTTGGTTTTACACTGGTGGGTGTCTATTGTGCTGATCCATGTAAAATGCAGTTCTGAATATTTCCTTCAGGCAGGTCTGGTCTTGACAAATTTCCTCAGTGTTCGCTTGTCTGGAAAAGTATTTCTTCTTCATACATAAAACTTTATTTGGCAAGATAAAAAATTCTAGGCTGTAAGTTCTATTGAAGAAGGCTGAAGATGGTGCCCAAATCCCTTCTGCCTTGTAAGATCTCAGTTTAGAAGTCTGCAGTTAGCCTAATAAGTTTTCTTTTGTAAGTTACTCGATCTTTCTGCCTCACAGCTCACGGGAGTTCCTACTTCATATTGACTTTGGCCAGTCTGATGACTATATGTCTTGGGGATTGCCTCTTTGCAACGAATCTCCCAGGTGTTCGTTGACCTTCTTGTACCTGGATGTCTAAATCTCTAGCAAAACCAGAGAAGTTTTCCTCAAGTATTCCCTCAAATAGATTCTCCAGCCTTTGTGCATTTTCTTCTTTAACCTAAGGTATGCCTATGATTCTTATATTTAGCCATTTTACATAATCTTCTATTTCTTGTAGATTTTGTTCATTCCTCTTAATTCTTTGTATTTTATTTTTTTCTTTTTTATTTCAGCATATTATGGGGTACAAATGTTTAGGTTATGTATATTGCCCTTGCCCCATCTAAGTAAGAGTTTCAAGCATGACAGTGCACACTGCACTCATTAGATGTGTATATACCCATCCCCTCCACCCCCCATCTGCCTGACACCGTGAATGCTATTACTATATGTGCACTTAAGTGCTGATCAGTTAAAACCAATTTGATGATGAGTACATATGGTGCTTGTTTTTCCATTCTTGGGATACTTCACTTAGTAGAATGGGTTCCAGCTCTATCCAGGATAATACAAGAGGTGCTATATCACCATTATTCTTTGTGGTGGAATAGAACTCCATGGTATACATATACCACATTTTATTAATCCACTCATGTTTTGATGGGCACTTGGGTTGTTTCCACATCTTTGCAATTGTGAATTGTGCTGCCATAAACATTGGAGTGCAGATGTCTTTTTGATAGAATGTCTTTTGTTCTTTTGGGTGGATGCCCAGTGTTGGGATTGTTGGATCAAATGGTAGTCCTACTTGTGTCTCTTTGAGGTATCTTCATACTGCTTTCCACAGAGGTTATACTAGTTTGCACTCTCACCAGCAATGTATGAGTGTTCCTATCTCTCCTCATCGACACCAACATTTATTTTTTGGGAACTTTTTGATAAAGACCATTCCCTCTGGAGATAAATAATATTTCATTGTGGTTTTGATTTATATTTCCCTGATGATTAGAGGGGCTGAGCATTTTTTCATGTGTTTGTTAGCCATTAGCCTGTCTTCTTTTGAAAAGTTTCTGTTCATGTCCTTTGCCCACTTTTTGATAGGGTTGTTTGATTTTTCCTTGCTGATTTTCCTGAGTTCTATATAGATTCTAGTTATCAGCTCTTTATCAGATATGTAGCATGTGAATATTTTCTCCCATTCTGTAGGTTGTCTGTTTGCTCTCATGATAGTTTCCTTGGCTGTGCAGAAGCTTTTTAATTTGATCAGGTCCCATGTATTTATTTTTGTTGTTGCTGTGATTGCCTTTTGGGTCTTCATCATAAATTCTTTGCCTAGGCCAATGTCTATAAGAGTTTTCCCAACATTTTCTTCCAGAATTCTTATAGTTTCACCCCTTAGGTTTAAGTCTTTATCTACCATGAGTTGATTTTTGTGAGAGGTGAAAGGTGTGGATCCTGTTTCAGTCTTCTACATGTGGCTATCCAGTTTTCCCAGCACCATTTATTGAATAAGAATTCTTTTCCCCAGTGTATGATTTTTGATCGACTAAGTTAACTTGAAAGAGTTATCTTCAGGCTTTGAGATTCTTTCTTCTGCATGGTGTAATCTATTTGTAAAACTTTCCATTGTGTTTTGTGTGTCCTTAAGTGAAGTTTTCATTTGCAGAAGTTCTATTTGTTTGTTTTTTTATATGTCTGTCTCTTTTGTAAATTTTTCATTCATTTTCTGAATTGCTTTTCTGGTTTGAGTTGGTTTTCCATTTTCTCTTGGATTTTATTGAGCTTCCTTATGATCTATATTTGGAATTCTTTATATATCCTTTCAATATTTTAATTTTGGTTACTATCCATTCCTAGAGAGCTGGCATTACCTTTTGGGGTGTCCTTTCATTCTGATTTTTTATACTTCTGGAGTCCTTTCACTGATTCCTTCTCATCTGGGGCAGCTGTCACTTCTAATTTTTGGATTTTCTTTTGTTTACATGGGGCTTTTTTTTTCCTTCCCTCCTCACTCATAAGGGAGTGTCTGTAGCAAATGTTGGTAAGAACCTTTGGCTTTGCTTGTGGGTGCTTTGATGGCGATCTGGGTTCTGGATGAATGCCATGGTTATAGATTTCCTTAGTGTGGTGGTTTTCTCAGTTGCTAGTTGTTAGTAGGCTATAGCAATGGTGAGCTATGTGTGTGGGCAGATTCCTTATCTCTCTTTGATGAGGGTGGATGGAGGTCTTGGAGATCCTTTTTCTTTCTCCAGCCATGTGGTCTTAACAGTGTGAATTGTATTGCCGTGCCCCGTTTAATCTCTGAGATAGTAGGTGGTCCTTGTGGGTAAGAATCAACAATTCCCTGCATGATTGAGTCAGTAAATGCTATAAAGTGTTGTGCAAATTGACCTCCCTGTCTATAGGTGGTGCTTGCCAGAAGAACAAGCTGCCATTTTGTTTTAGGGACCTTTGACCAGCTCTAGCCCCTCAGGAGAAGCACTTGAATGCCCTAGGTAGTGGATGGGGCCTTGGATCTTCCAGGTGAATCCTTATTCTCCACCACCGCAGAGGCAGGTGGGGGAGTGAGTCTGGGGGGAGGGGTTGGTCAGACTGCCCTCAGGCTCCACAAAAGATGGTAAGGTAGCTGTTTCAGTAGAGATCAAAGGTCTGCACCCAAAGGTCTTGGGAAAGCCACCAGGGAAGGGCTGAGGTGGCTCCACCCAGCCACAAAATTGCTTGTAGAGGCAGGGCCATCTGAGATCCACAATCTGGCTATCTGGAGTGGGGTTTGCTCTTCTGCCACTCCCCTAATCTGCGGTATCCCTACAGCATCTGCCAGCAGACAGGAGCTCAAACTAGCTGACCTCCCCCAGCAGTGGCACTGCAGGCTGTGAGCTTCCCTGTCCAGGATCCCGCCCTGAGCTGAGAGCATGGTTTTCCTATGGGGAGAGGGGTGCTCCACAAGTGCTCTGTGGCTGGGACCCACACTGTGGTCTCTTTTCAGTTCTGCCCATGTGGGCTGCCTCATGATATTAGTTCACAAATCTGTTCTCTGTGCCCCCAAGCAACACAATCAAGTCCTGGGGGTTGCAGGATATGGCCTGTGGGCTGTCCCCACTTCCCCAAAGGTCAATCCCTGACCATGCCAGGGAGAAGTGTGTTGATCCTGAGTTGTCTATGGGATGCTCAAGCCAGTTTGATGTCCCTCTGCTTTGCGGTGTGCCCTGCTTTGATGGCATAGCCAGACAAACAGCAGTGGGGAGGGCTGGTGAGCAGGGAGCTCACAGTCTGAGCACCACTCAGTCCTCTGCAGGTCTTTAAGAGGAAAGGTCTGAGTTCCACTCTCTGTGGAATCCCCAACAGAAGGGAAGCAGGAGCTCCTGAGAGCCCTGGCGTCTCTCTCAGCAGCCACTGGCAAGGGAGGGAAAGGGAGGAAAGGAATCTCAATGGAGCAAAGCTAGCACTCTGGTCGTCTTTGTCTCTTTCTCTGGAAGGCAGCCCATCTGAAATGTCCAGTCGTTGGGGTCATGTAGATCCCCTGGGACCCTGTGGCTCCCACAGTCTGGATGGGAGTTGGGAAATGTTTGTGTGGGTATGAGCGAACTGAGGGACTGAAGCCCCCTGGGGAGGACAATGGCACACAGTGGATGGAGAAGCAATATGGTGCCTTTTGTCTCTGATCGGTCTGTGTTGATGGGAAATGACCCATGGGGGTTGGCAGCCTGGTGCTCTATCCTTAAGAACCTCCCAATTCACTGGTGGCAGCAGCTCTTGGGCCCATGAGGGTAGAAAGGTTCTCCAGCAGCTCAGGAGCCTGCTGATTGCCAGAGATGTGAGGGAGGGAGAAACCAACCGCCCCACCTACCCTGTTTGCTGGACTCCAAGCCTCTCAGAGGTTGACCTCTGCTGATATATTGCTCCTTCTTGTTCTGCTCGGCAATTTCTTTCCATGGACTCTCTTGTAGGTTCTGGCACTTTTCCCTCAGAATTATACCCAATCTATGATTGTTTGTTTGTTTTTTTCTTTTTCATATAAACTCTTCCTTCCTTCTGAAATGATCTAGCAACTAGTATCTCTGGCCAGCCATCCATATTTTCTCTCCCCCTATTGGTTCTATCTATTGGTTCTATTTCTTTGGAGAACCCTGGCCATTACAACATCTATCTATCAAGAGAAAGAGACTAAAATGAGCAATTGAGAGGTATGACTAAGAGGTGATTGTGACATTGAGATTACAGGTCACCAGCCATGGGAATAACTACTGTAATGAAGTAGGGAGAAAAATGACCAATTAAAATGTTTATCTTTTTTTGACTATCTTCTTTCCTGAACAAAGGTGACTTTCAGTTTTGAACATGGTCCTCCATATGATAAACTAGTTAGACATCATTTATAGCAAATGCCAGACACACACACACACACACACACACACACACACACACAACTTGGCCAAGAATACCCATTTGAGTCCATAAGGGAGATGCAGACTTGAGGAGTTTTGCTGCCCTGTATTACTTCTCAGGTGACATGAAATGAGTCTCCCAGCTCAACCCAGGAGGACTGCTGATAGGTAAACATTTCTTTACTGCAGACAGAGCCACCGCAGAGGAAACATTTTCTTATTTCACAACAAACAGAATCTTTGTTGCAGTGGCAAGGACAGCAAGATGCCTCCTGCTAAGAACCTGGGGGATTATCCTGTGAAGGCCCAACCCACTGGCAAAACAGAGCACAGCAAACAACAAAAATGCATTTCAGCTCTTCCAGCTCAAGTGGCTTCAGCTCTAGGATGATAGGAAAGGGACTCAATAAAAGGATATTAAAAGACTGAAAATGTCATGGTGACATTATCTTTTGGAAATACCAGACCATCAGTTAAAGCGCTGCTTCCCAATGGTACAGTTTGCAGGATTTGTAGCTGGAATTTGTGGGTTGTCTATTGCAGTTCTCAGAAGATGCTTTACTGAGAGTTTTGTGAGGAAAACTACCCTCCCACCCCACAATTCAGTAGGCATTATACCTAATGGTGCATTCTATGCACATCCTAGCACAATTTTTAGTGTTGGTAAATGGCAATAAATCAGGGGCATGTGACAACTAATTGAATTTAGTTACAGAAATAAGTTTTAGAGTAAAAACACATGTGCCTAAAGTGCCACGTTTCCTGTGAAGAGTATCATTAATTTTTATAGGACTACAGAGCATACTTGAAGTAGCAAAGATTTTTATTTCTGTCTTAGAGATTTATAAGAACGTCATCAGTAGTGTAGGACCTCTAGCCATATCCAGAGGGTGGAAATACAAGTATATTTTTGCTAAATGGTATAGATACCTTCCAGCAAATTCAACTTTAAAGCTAATCCCATTTCCCTTTGATGTCCTTTAAAAGTGAGAGATGATTTCCCAAAGGGGCAAAATCTTCTAACAATCTAAGCTGCAAACTTTTGGTGAAACAGTCAATAGCCCAGTGGCATAATGGAATATGGGGCACATTAAATATTTTGTTAATAGATTATTAGTTCCAGTAGAGACTTAATTTTTTTCTTGAGTATTTCTTTTAACTTTTTACCTAATTTCTTCCTTCTGTTTAATTCATTCTCTCCAATACCACAGATATTTTCCCAAATTATTATCATCAAGCTTGTTGTTATCATTTTCATGTTGTTATTTATTTGACAGAGAGTTACTGGTAGACACACATGGGCAGGATACTGCTGGAGACTGGAGGAAGCGAGATAAAGAAACAGTGCCTATTCTTCAAGAGCT
Organism: Lepilemur ruficaudatus; assembly: GCA_963574885.1. NCBI lineage: Eukaryota > Metazoa > Chordata > Mammalia > Primates > Lepilemuridae > Lepilemur > Lepilemur ruficaudatus. The sequence continues at coordinate 26,186 of CAUYRT010003910.1, read as the reverse complement.
TTCAATCTCTAATAATATTTAACTGCTACTTAATACCAAAATCTGCATAGCACTTCACAACTTACAAAACATATTCATATAAACTATCTCTTTTAAGCTTTCAACAACCTCTTACACAGTAGGTAGGCTAAGTATTTTTATGTCTCTTAAACTCAGAAGTGAAGTGGCTTGCCCAGTCCTTGATGGGGCCTGCTGGTTCAAACCCTGTGCTCATTTCCCTACCCTATGTCATGCTCAGAAAACCCTTTCTAAAAACAAAAAACTCTGGACCTTATATTGCTCTTGTGTTCTGTTCTGTGTCTAATAGAACAGTCATTCATACCACATATAGACTGTAGGTGCTACTATACCTAAAATATAGAGGTTCTTAACCATGTCATGGCTTTAAGTTGTAGTCAGAAAAATTGCTCTCAATTGAAGTATAATGACAATAACATGGAACAGATTCTAGATTTTTCTCTATAACTCATTATTTCAATGTTCTCTCTATAATGAAAAAAGAGATGGAGTTGCAGCAAAAAGAGAATTTCACATAATCCTACCTAGATACATGTGGGAAGTTGAATGATGTCTTCCCTTAATGAACTATAACAGAATAATTGTTGAGAATCATCATATTATATGATGATTTCACCCTTACACGTCTCAGATTTTAGAATGCAAATTATATAAAATGAATTAGTTCCCTAGTTGTTCAGTGTAGAGAAAAATTGAGGTTGTCTCAACAATATTCACTCTACCTTAACCCCATTTTGTGGCCAAGATGAGTTTAGGTTGGGACTGATCTCTGCATCCACCCCTGCAAAGAGGCACTCTGATAGCCTTCACCAATGAGAGAATGACATGCCTTGGCTGGTGTGACTAATAAAGGATGGTCCAATTAGACCACAGGTCAGGACTCTTATTTGATTCCTTGTGGAGAAAAGATTCTTACTTCTTCGGTTTCCCAGCCCCTTCGCCCCCACCCCCAGCCCTCAGTTGACATGAATGAGGAAGCATGAAAAACACTGGTGTTGGAAGCCATAAGAAAACCATGCAAGTACCAGCCTCAGGCTGATGCCAAATGGAGCAGTCTGAATAAACTGCGGAAAATGGGGCCCAGAGTCCTGGCTGGACTATGCCTGAAGTCTGCCCTCCCTCTGGACTTTTCTATTTCTATGTCAATAAATTGCTCTAATTATTTAAGCCCTGATTATTGGGTTTTGTTATTTGCAATTAATAGTATCCTCACTGAAACAATACATTTGTAATATGTAGTTAGGAATGAAGAATTTCAGAGCTGAATGTCATTGATAAATTTTAACCCTACTAGGATAAGATAAAATGTTCCAGTACATGCATTTAAAAAAAACAAAACAAATAAAAAGGACATAGAAATTATTTATGGACCTGCAAAAATAAAAAGTTCAAGAGAACTTTAACAAGGTTCAGCTTCCTTAAAAACAAAAAAGATCATCTCTAAGATAACAAGATTCTACCCAGTAGGAGGCTTTATTGCTCAGCATTACCACATCAGTCCCACTGAAAAATGAATGCCTAGGTCCATCTCAGTAGCCTAATCACCATACAAATTGGTGTACTTATGAAGTGATTGATTTTCTGCCACCTTTGGGATAATATTCTGCAACAGCTGTTCACAAACTAATGCCCTTGCAAACAACATTTAGCTTTCTTATGAAGAGAGTTGCTCATTAGGTTAAGTAAGAATGACTGTTTTCCTAAAAATTATCATTTTATAAAAATTTTGATCATGGATTAGGCCCTTGATTAAAAATTCAAGAAAAGTACAAATCACATGAATGATATTCAAGCTCACTATATAGGTAAAGTAGAAATTAATGAATTAAGAAAATCTAAGTTTAATCCAAAATCATCTTTTAGCTCATAATAGAAGTACAAACAATGGCTCTATTGGTGAATATATTGCCAATTGTGCTTTGATGGCCTGACAAGTCATATGATTGATTGGGAGGGTCAGTAGGCCATTGTCTATCTCTACAGTCTATGAATGATGCAACTATAAGAGAAATAAAATTCATATCACACCCTCCAACCCCTGACTTTATCAATCCAGAAATGGACTTGCTCTGTGTAACCCTGCTGCTTCTCTATCTTGAAGCATAGAGACATAAGAGTAGATACATCCTCTGAAGAAAAGCTGTTCATTTATAATTCTTTATTCTTGATAATCTTTCTACCTAAAAAATACCTAAGCTGCAAACCAAAGTGAAAATTCCTGCATGTAAATAATTGCCGTAAGTATGCATAGACCAATTGATAACATCAGTTTTTTTCATCTGTAAAATGAAATGTTTAGAATTCTGATCACTAAGATTATTTTCAATTAAAAATAACAAAGATAATAACAATAGCATCAACAACAAAGTCCTAACCTCAATGATTCTACTAAACACAGTGCTAGAATGTATAAAGACTGGTCTTCAGTCTTGCTATGACCACATTCACAGCTCTGTGATTACTAGTACATTGAAATAGATTGATCATCCAAGATTTTACAACTTCTGGGTATTTTAGGAGTTAATTCAGGACAAGCAGAATCTTCTCTCCACTTCAGAGATAAGAACCGCAAAGGACACCATTTCTCTTAATTACTCCTGAAACAGAAAAAGATGTCCTGGACAATCCAATAAGTAAATTAAACAGGCAGGCTACATTCCTAATAGATCACTTTCAGTATGGCTGGGCTGGAGCTCTTTAGTTGATGACGGCAGCTCTATCCATGTGGTGGGGTTAAGGAAGAAAGCATTCCAAAAGGAGAAATGGAAACACATTTGTTGGGTTAGAAGTGGTTTATTTATAGCTTCGGGCATTGCCACCAAATTGAAACCATCCAGAGATGGTATTTTTTTTTTTGACTGAGGAATTATTTAGATTTCAGAGCAATTAAGTAGAAACTTGACTTTGAAGCAGTAACAAAATCAAAACCAATACCAATTTCTGAATGAATTGTTGCATTTCCTTTAGCTACAGAGCCTCAATGCTCAATCATGGAGAGGAAGAGAAAAAAGGGGGGTTAATTGCTTTAACTATTACAGATTTGATTTTCATACAGCGTCCTGTTTTGTTACCCAATATTTATGTTCCTCTAAGTTTGTGCATGTTGGTTGTGGGATGATTGTTCCACTATTTTTCTAAATAGTACCATAAGAAAAGTCATCTTGCATCCTAACAGAAGAAATTTAAATCATAGGACACTTTGAATTTTTGAAAAGTCTTCTAATATAGCCAGCTTTTTAAAGTGGAGTGGTAATATTTGTTCCCTCAATAAGTACTTATCAAGTACCAACTCTGTGCCAAGCACAGTGCTAGGCATTGGAGATACAGGTGAAAAAATACAGACCAGGTCTTTATTCTCATGGAGTTTACAATTTAATAGGAAAGACAGACAATTAAACAAGCAATGCCACTACAGTGTGACTGAGAGATGTTATAACACGTAATGAACAGAGTGCTGCAGGAACACAAAGAAAGCACCACATCTTAAATCAGGGAGGCTTCCAGAAAGAAGTGATATCTAAGTTAAGGAGTCTAATTATTTGGGATGTGAGTAACAAACAATTTTTTTATAATAGCAGAAAACTCATACAAAAACATAATAAAGATAGAGTTACTACTATGTGCCATGCATTGCTTTATGTGCTTTATATGCCTTATTTAATTCTCATAAGACATCTTCAAGATAAATATTATTAGTCCTATTATGAGTATGAGGCTTAAGGAGATTAAGTAACTTTTCCAATGTCATATGGCTAACAAGCAGCAAAACCAGGATTATAATACTAGTCTTTTGACTTGAAGATATTTGATATTTCCAATATGCCTAGCTGTATAAAATAAAACTTTTAGCTAAAATGTAGAAAAAAATTAGAAATAGACAAACTCTTTTACATAGTATGATAGTTATCATTGGAAAACATTACACTGACTTGCCATGAAAGATGGTGGGCTGACCACAAATAGTTGTGTCCTCTCTCCAGAGGCCATACTAAAATATTAGTGAAGAAAAAATAGCCCTAGAAACCTATAGTGATAAAAAGAATGGTGGAGTCACCATTCTTCCGTGAACCGTGGATTTCAAAAGGCTTCTGGGGAACCAAAGGAGAAGGAATAACAGAGCTGTTGAAGCAGGGAAAGCCTTAAATCTTATTAAATGTAGAAGAGAATGACTAAGAAGGAGCACATTTGCCTCCTGGAACTTGGGAGAGGCTCAAGAATGGAGTGGGAGTGAGAATGGATACACGGAAGTGAGGCTTAGGCCTGAACATAATGGAGTTGATTGAAAGCATGTATTTGGAACAATTGGACAAACCCTTGTGATATGGAGAGCCCCTATAATCAGGAACTGAACTCCCAAGATGAAGACTGAATGTCTTTTCTTTGGAGGAGTGGAGTGGCTTTAGAGACAAGACATCCTCGCATCTGCTAATGAAAAGGCTGGCTTTCTGTCCCATCCGCTTAAAGCAAAGCCTGACTATCAAAAAGACAAACCAGGTTTTAGTGATCACTTTTAAATATGGGGAATCAAGCCAAACACAGACATTTGAGGAAAGCCCCCAACATGAACAAACACGGGGGAAAATAAGCAGACAAAGGAAAAAGAAAGAAAAAAAACAGGAATAAAACGACCCAGGAGAAAATAGAGACAGTTCACAGAACAGAAAAGAAATTTTGAAGAAAGAAAGAAATTTTGAAAGAATAAAAGAGAGAAAGAGAAAACACTCCAATTAGCCACTTTGGAGATACAAGAGAAGATATTGCATCCATAAAACAAAATCATGTAACATTATAAGGAAGTTAATAAATGATGTCTAAAATTGATAGATCAAGGAATGGCCAAATAGCATATTATTTGGAGATTTGGGGATAACTGCCAGAAGACGGACATAAAAGAGCTATAAGTGGTTCCCTCTGGGAAACTGGGCTGGAGAGTCAGAGGACATGGGACCAAAGATGATTACTTTGTCTTTATTGTAAGGATTTGATGCTATTTGGCTTTTTAACCACATGCATGTTATTAACACAAATTGAATAGTTTATAAAAAGAAATATATTATGTGTCAAATCATTTATTAAGAAATCAACATAGGTTTCTCTTTAAATTTACTAAATTTCCCTGGTCCTATCATTCAGAATAAGGATCAATGACAAGAACACAACATTAATAAACAATTTCAATTCCTTGCCCACCATTCCATTCTTACGGGCTCATATAGCTCTTTTAGTAACTTTTGATTCAGACATATACTTTCTTCATAATAGGCATAGCTACTACCCTCTGAGGCCCTGTGTGTACCTCTTTGCCTCAGCTACTAAGGGATGAGAGAATAGTCCTAGGTGGACTTGGTCAGGAGTTCTCCTAAGATGCCCACAACTGTATATTAACTATTACAGTTTAAGGGTAATATTGGTAGCAAAATATCATGAGTTAACAAGGTGATTTAGGATTTATTTTACCCCTTCCTTGTATTGACACTATAAATCACCCGAAGACTGCCCCCAAAATGTCTTAGCACTAGCCTTATTGGATATCATCAAACTGACCTTAAAATATGTGATTTTAAGTAGACAGTTCCAATTTCTGTCTCTAAAAATGGGTAAATCATAAGGAGATTTAATTCCTTAGAACAGTACTGTCAAATAGAAATTTCTGTGATTTTGGAAACATTCTATACCTATGGTAACCACTAGCTACATGTGGATATTGATCACTTGAAATATAGATAGTGTGACTGAGGAATTGAATTTTTAATTTTATTCCAATGTAATTAATTTGAAAGCATTAGGAAATCATCCTTCATATGCATGCTCGTACAACAAATACTATTACTAAAAGATATTTGGTCCTAAGGGAAAGAGATTTAGACTTACCAACAGGCTTTATTTTAGGATATTACTGTTATTTATCTTGTATAAATAAGAATTCATTGAAAGCCACAAGGTAATTCATGATGTGCAACTTGAGTCATTTCCTATAGATAAATGAAAAATGGTAATAGCAAGAAGTGAAGTGGATTAGATGTGATAATTGCTCGGTTTGAGGCAAGAAGTTGTTGACATATAAAAAATTTAATTTATTGTGTAGAGTTTTGGAGGCTGAAAATTGCTATTCTGCCACCCACTCAGACCTTGGACTCTAAGTAGTGAGATATCTACTTGGGCCTGAAATTCCCATCCTAACAGATTGCATTGCTATCGTTCTCTTTCATAATAAACCTATGCACCGAGAAGACTGTGTTCTAGATAGATAGTAAAACGTTGTGTCTGTCTGTGGTTGGAGGTGACAGGAGCTAGTTTAAATTCCACCTGGTCATAGGGACCCTGAGCTCGTGATGTGGGTGCCATGAAGGAAAGAGACTCCAGATTTCTAATTTTTGATTGGCTTATCTAACAGGTTTGAAAAAGTTCAACAGGTGCTCTTGGTGAAGAACTCGAGCAACTATACTCATTTATCCTCATGTATTTAGAAGTTACCTCTATTTTCTTCTGAGTACAATATTTACAATATAATAAAAACACAGTTTGACTACAATGAGAGACCACCTCATACCATTAGGATGGCTAATATAAAAAACAAAATAACAAGTGTTGGAAAGGATATAAAGAAATTTGAACCCTTGTGCACTGTTGGTAGAAATATAAAATGGTAAGGGCACTATGGAAAATAGTATGGTTGTTTCTTAAAACACTGAAAATAGAATTGCCATATGATCCAGCAATTCCACTTCTGGGTATATACCCAAGAGAACTGGAATCAGGATCTCAAACATGTATTTGCCCACCCATGTCCATAGCATCATTATTCATAATAACTAAAACGCAGAAGCAACCCAGTGTCCATGGATGGAAGAATGGATAAGCAAAATGTGATATGTACATACAATGGAATACTATTCAGCCTTGAAAAGAAAGGAAATTCCAACGTAAGTTACAAATGGATAAACCTTGAGGACATTATGCTAAGTGAAATAAGCCAGTCACAAAAAGGCAAACACAGTATAATTCCACTTATATGAGGTTCTTGGAGTGGTTGAAATCATAGAGACGGATGGTAGAATGGTGGCTGCCAGGGGCTGGAGAAAGGGGGAAATGGGGAGTTAGTGTTTAATGGGTGTGGCATTTCAGTTTTACAAGATGAAAAGAGTTATGTAGATGGATGGTGGTGGTGGTTGTACAACATTATTAATGTATTTAAAACCACTGAACTGTACACTTAAAAATGGTTAATATGGTAAATTTTATGTTATGTGTATTTTACCACAATAAAAAAAATTGGAAAAAAAAAACACAAGACAGTTTGACATACTTAAGATTTCTTTCATTTGACTTAAAATTTGGGAAATAAGCTGTAATTTTGAGCTTGAGGAAAATGTTTTTCTGGTCATATACCCTCTTTCATTAAAATACATTTATTCTAGTATGTATTATATCACACATATCATCATCATTGTAAGTAATAAAACTTTTGATATAGTATGTGTACTATGAGAACAGGGCTTTTTTTGTCTTTCACTGTCTGTTGTATGCTCAGTGCCTAAAGCAATGCGTGGCATATGGTAGGTATCCCATAAATATTTGTTGACTAAATGAATGAATTAAAGATAGTGTCTTCTTTTAAAGCAGTGCGAGTTTGTGGTATCCGGTTGTTACTTTGATGTTTCTGTTTTGGCAGGGAGCAAGCAAACAACTAGACAAACATGAGCTTGGCTAGACAACTGAAAACTGATTGATTACTCTGTGACTCAATTCAGCCCATGCTATTTCTTGAGCATCTGAATCTGGTTTTAGTTTGCTCAAAAATGTGCGTGCTTGTGTGCAGAGAGATTTTTATCTACAGCTATAAAACCTCAAAAGGCATCTCTTCTGTTTTAGGACTAGGAGACAAACCAAGTTAAAGACTGGAAGAAATTAGCAACTGTTTAACATCTGCAGGCAAAAGAGTTCATAACTGGGAGAGATAAAAAAAAAAAGTTAATTCTAGGGTCACTTTTTCTCCTGTGCTTTTCCTGTTCACTGCTGGAGGTGCTCTGGTTGGTTAACAAGTGGAATTTATCAAGGTGGGCCTGACATAGTACATGATTTCCACTGTGTATAACTCAGCAATGGGGGAGGTGATGGATAATTTTTCTATTTAGTTTAGGAGAATGTTCCATTTGTCACTTGAAATATTTAGTGGCTTTCCTCTGGACGCGTATTCTGCAGATGGGGCAATAAGATTCATGACAGGCTTTAGGAGAGTGTTGCCAGCAGGAATTACCCAAACTGTATCCTCCGGGGGGCTGAACATAAGCTCTTGTCTGCAAGAAATAAAATCCTGGAGTGACTGGGCCCGCTGATGAGTTCTGTGAACCACATGAGGGGACGCGAGTGAAATAACGGTGTGAAAATACTCCCGTTCAGTCTGAACTGATAGATTGTTTCAGTCAGAATGTGAACGAGAGCTGTTTCAGATGTTTCAGTTTTGCAACAGGCCTTAAAAAGGTAAATGGACAGGAGAGAAAAGGTAATATTAAAAGGCTAGTTCCCAAGCACAGTAATCATGCACTTCTGAGAATTATAACTCAATCCAATTATTGGTCCTTTAGCTATACAAAGACAAAACCTTCCAGATTTGCCTAATTTGGATGCCTTCAGAATATAACAGTTTCTGAGATTACTATAGAAAGCAGAAGCAGAGATTTTGCTTGCTATAAAAATAGGCGTGGAACGGGGGCTCTCAAATATTTAGAAGCAAAAAGCAAAGTTAAAATCTGTCTGCCTTTTTCTGTTACTCATGCCTGATATCTGATAAACGAGTTCATTCTAACCAACAGCAGCCCGATCTTATTACAACAGGCCCAGTCCTTAAGGCATTTTTTTCCTGTGGCATGGCCCAAGAATCTGCATTTTTAAATTTTATGTTTCTTGCTTAAAGATTATAATTGTGGAATAACATTCAGTAAAGTATTGCATTTTACATATTCTAGAAAGTTCCTTCATGCCCCTGCCAATCCCTGCAAAGATAACCCCTATTCTGATTTCCTTCATGAAAGATTAGTTTTCTTTGTTTCCAAATCTGCATTTTTAATAAAGACTGCAAGTGATTCTTACGTACATTGAAATTTAAGAAACACTGACTTGAGGCTTTAAACGTAAAGCAAATAGAAATCTTCAATCCAGGCCCCTTTAAATAAAACAAAGCACAAAATCCATGTGTTTGGATTGATCTATGTTGAGTGATCACAAATCAATATTTTCAATTTCATCATGAAAGCCCTGCAAGAAAATAAAATACAGCTTTGTGTCTGGACTAATATTGACGCCAGATATCAGAGAGGCTCACCTGAAGCCAGACACCTACAAATTCCTATTATCATAAAAACACCATGATGCTTGCTGGACTCAGACTTCACCTTCATTTGCATGGGCAGGAAATTCAAATTCAAGTAATATATTTTCCCTGTCAGCTGTAGTATATTTTCCTTACCCATTCTAAATCTGTCATTTTCAGTCTCATGGGTAAACTTTATGGTTTACTGTACTGTAATTTTAATATTGAATGCAATTTTACCAGGTTGTAGGAGATGGTGCACCTTTCTATGAATCCAAATAAAGCTGTAAATATTAAAGTAGGAACTCTCCATATCCATTTTGTGGCTTGTAAAATTTTATTTTTGTTGAATAAAGAAAATAATATTTGCTCTACTTTGGCCATCTTTCCCTATCCCTATATATATATATCTTGTAGTACCATGTGATTATTCCAGAACATTGTCTACAGTTCTTTCTGAATTTCTGGACCAACTCTTGATGACCTGTTTGCTTGATAATCTATTCATCTCTTCTCAAATAGCAATGACTACTCTATGCATTTCAGTCTTCCTTGGAACTTCTGAGTGCATCTGTCTAAAACATCATTTTTCTAATTAAATGGACTTTTAAACAAGGCTACATTAACATCTCTACTGTGAGTTGCAATGGACCCAGCCACTCCCAGGAATGTCTATATGGTAACGACATTTGATAGTGTGTGTCAATGTCTATAAGTGATTATCGAAATATTTTCATCACTTATAGTCCCCATCACCTGTGGTTCCCAACCCCCAGACCACAGACCGGTCCGTGGCCTGTTAGGAACTGGGCCACACAGCAGGTGGTGAGCAGCAGGTGAGCAAGCGAAGCTTCATCTGTATTTATAGCTGCTCCGCATCAATCGCATCACTGCATAAGCTCTGCCTCCTGTCAGATCAGTGGCGGCATTAGGTTCCCATAGGAGCTTGAACCGTACTGTAAACTGCACATGGGAGGGATCTAGGTTGTGCGCTCCTTATGAGAATCTAATGTCTGATGATCTGAGGTGGAGCTGAGGCAGTGATGCTAGTGCTGGGGAGCGGCTGCAAATACAGATTATCACTAGCAGAGAGATTTGACTGCACAATAAATGTAATGAGCTTGAATCATTCCAAAACTATCCTCCCTGCCCATCCGTGGAAAATATGTCTTCCATGAAACTGGTCCCTGGTGCCAAAAAGGTTGGGACTGCTGCCCATCACTGTGTTTCTACAGAGAAGTCACAACTTCCATGAATATCAGTGGCCAGAGTTAAGAAGAATCATAAAACATCTCAAGGAAAAGGTCACTCCAACTCTGTGACTGGTTCTAACAGAGTCCTTGTGATACATGTAAATGTTTAAGCCAGGACATGAAATCTGTGCTGTCATGTGACAGGGACTGAACATTTTGTACCAACAATTTATATTTCCTTCTTGCCAATCAAATCCTATAAAGCAAAACTATGATTTATGACTGTGGAATTACTAATGCTAAAACTCCTATTATATCTATGTGTGTGGTACCTATATATCATATAGATATTTCTATTCACTTCCTAAAAGAGTAATTTACGTTATGATGCACAAAGTGAACTTGTTTTGCTATTAATTACACCACGTTTTTGTGCAATAGCACAAGACTAAAATGAGAAAAGTCAGTATCAATGACTTTCCCAGAAACTAAAACTGACTTTATATTTTCAAATATAAAAATAACACAACTAACTTACAAAAATATAGAAAATACAAAAAAGTGCTCATACTCCTCCACCCGTGAACAGCAATCATCGCCACTGGGATGCATTTCCTTCTGGACTTTTCCTCCGTGCGATTTGGAAATGGTTGTGATCATTTTGTAGTATGTTTATATCATTTGCTATTTTACCATGATACTGCCCACCTTACTGAAAGGCCCTATGAATGTAATTATTTTTAATAATTACATATTTTGTGGTGTTACTATAACAGTGGAATTTACCATTTTTCTACCCTTAAGCATTTAGCCTGTTTCAATTTTTTTACTATCAATAAATAAAACTATGATGAACATCTTTGTTCATAAGATGTTAGGGTGGATACCATGAGAAATTAATGAAGGTCAAAGGAATTGTCATCTTAAGAGTACATATTGCCATTTTCCCCCCAAAGAGTTACATTAAATACATTTGTGAGCAACGTACTTTCTCTTTCCATTATTGATTCAACCCTTAAAACCCAACCTTAGCAAGCTTCTGTTTAGAATCCTCATACATGAAATTGTTTATACCCTCCTCACTTATCTAACAAAGAAACTAGATGGAGAAAAAAATAAAGGAAGAAAAATAAAGGAGGGAAGAAAGAATGGAAGGCAGGAAGGAAGAAAAGGGAGGAAAGAAAAGAGAGAAAAAGAGTGAGGGAGAAAGGCATGCAGGAAAGCAGGAAGGATGAGCTTTTGTGCAGGAAACTGAATCTGCAAAGTTTCTCCAGTTCAAAAGGTAAAGTTTACACAAAGTAGTTCTTGTCAACCTCCTTCTTCTGGTTTCAGATTCAGGACTCAGTGCCATGAAACAGGTTGAAACCCTCTTGTTCCTAAATAGCACTCTTCCTTCCTTAACCCAAAGCTTAAGAAAACAGAAACATTTAAAATTTGCCCTCTTTCTCCATTTGCCAGGCTACATGAGTTTTCACACACATCATCTCATTTGATTCTCCAATTATTGTGAAGTAGATATCACCACCCCAAATCTATACATGAAAAAACAAACTCAGAAGTTGAGCGGGCTCTCCTAGTGAACGGTAGGGCCAGGTCTCACATCCAGGTTTTGTGATTCTAATTTTACTCTGCGCCAACATTTCTAGCGCTTCTTGATTTCTATTCACTTATCTGATTTTTCACACTGGTATTGCCCTGGTATTCTTGGATTTTTGCCTGGGCTTTGCTTTTCTAGTCTGGGCTTCTTGCCTAGTTCCAACTAGTTCAAACTGCTACTGCCCACGTCTCAGCCTGTCAATCTGCCAACTTTGTATTCTGAAGAGTGTGTTCATTTAAGAAAATTCCTTTTACTACATTTTACACACTGAGGAGACTTTATTAGTATTTCTAGATATTTCCCCCTAAATGTAATCACTGCCTTCCTGTTCATTAAGACCTCGTCCTCTACCAATAGTCTCCTGTGTACCTACATTACCTTGCTGGGTACCGAAGAACAGTTAGTTGTTCCTTGATGCCCTGTAAACTCTCCACACTGATGCAGCTGCTGTACCACTGCAGAAAAAAACTGCTAATTGCTCACCGTCCTCATGTCCTCTTCTTCCTGGACACACAGTTAGATAACATTTCCCATCTGACTGAGTTCTCGCTGTTGGAATGTGAGTGAAAATCATATGTGCCACTTCCAGGCCTGGAAAAGTCTTGCATGTGCAATCAACCCATCATATTCATTTGCCTTTCACTGGCTTGACACAGACCTTTGAAGCCACATGTTGATGACGGCAGAATCACAGATGGAAAGAACCTGGGTTCCCAAATCACTGCTTAGAAGACAACCAGCTGTCAATGAGGAAATCACATTTTGGACCTTGTATGAGCAAGAAATTTCCTTCTATCATTTGTTTCATTATAGATTTGGGGATTTATATGTTTCACCAGTTAGCCTTCCTTAAGTAGTATAGCCATGAATATCTCGGCATAAGAACATTGCTAATTAAGGGGTACCTCTTTGGTGTTGTGGTTTGATTACACAGCATAACTAAAGACAATCATAAGTGAGAAATTTCAGAAAGAGTTTGTCTATGTAAATGTGCATATTTGTGTGTGTGCATGTGAAATACTTTTTAGGAATCAGGACTGTTACAGCTCCTATAAGGCTTTAATCTATTAAACAAAGCCCTGTATTTCTGCTTTGCTTTTAAAAGTGGCATGTAGTTGTATTGCATTGCATTTAACAGAATTTTTTATTCTAGGGTTGGGAAGGGGCAGAGTCTTGTAAGAGTAGAGTCTCATAAACCAATTCGCAGAAGCACTCCCAGGGCTATCCCAGCAATCTGCCAGGAAACCCATTCAGCCACTCACCAGGTAGGACAGCTAAGGCAGAATGGCCCAAAGCCCCCCTACTGTAACTGCCTGCAGCAGAGTGTCATGAGCCTGACCAAACATTCATCAGGCAGCTGGAGATGTGATGAAGGATTAGGAGTCCTTGATGACTTAACGTGTGCAGGACTTAGGAGGGTGTGAGAAGCACACGATGACTTCCAGTATATCAGTCCAGTGGACTAGAAGATTGAGGGTCCATTAACAGAAATGGGGAAGTCAGAAGGAGGAGGAGTTTGTTCTGAGAGGAAGACGATGTGTTCCACTTTGGTGCTGTTGATCTTAAGGACCAGCTGCCGCTCTCATTTCAGTCAGTCAGTGTCCTCTCCTGTCCTTAGGCTTCCATGCCTTGTTGTCTGTCCTCAGTCAAAATCCCCTCATTTCTGCTTTTGACATGTGCGCAGCACATCATGGAGTGATCCTGCATGTATTTCTAAATACGAACATCTTTTGGAAATGCCTTGCCAGAAACTGAAATTACACACACACACACACACACACACACACACACACAAGCAGCCAAGTATAATTTATCCATATTTTATTTAATCCCATTTTCTTTTTTCTTAAAAAAAATTTTTTTAAAGCTCCAATCAAATATCTGCCTGATTCTTGGGCTGAAGCATAGCCTGTATTCTTCTATCTTGGTTGGGCCGTGATACGTATTTGGGTTTCTTTGTTTTACCAGTTAGCCTGCCCTGTGAAGAACAACCATGCACATTTTTGCACAACATTGCTGATTAAAGAACACCTAACAGGTTTAGGTCAAGAAATATTGACGAAAGTAATCGCACCATTGTTTCAGCCTAGTTGTGGGAAGAAACAAACCCTCATGACTCTAGATAAATGAAAACTTCACTTAAAAAGTAATTTTAGTATCTTAAGTTACAGCTCCAAATGTTCCTGAGACATCCCAAATCTGAGCTGCTTCTCTTCAGCAGCCTTTACCTTTGATCCATTGCCATGGTCATACCCTAAGCCACCAGCACCCGAAACAGCTTCAACACCCCACTGTGATTACAGCTCTCATTCTTCCAAAACTCTCTCCATTGTCCTGGTATGTTTTATCTTTGAATGCAGGAATGTTTCCAATGCTCTGACCACAGGCCATCATCCACTCCCCCACCCCAACCCCAGCCACCTCTCTGTCCAAATTCCTTCTGATCTAGCCTAGACTTTATGGAACTTTGCTTCAACAAATTTGCTGTCAGAATCAATTCCCTTGCCACTGCTCCAGCCCTGCTAATTGAAGACTTTTCTCAGATCTACCAGTTGCCCTCTGTGCTCCTACGCCCAGACTCCTGAAGACTAATGCGGAAAATCATGCTAAGAATAGACTGCGTCTCACCTCTGCTGAGCTCCTTGGGACACTGAGCCACCCTTTAGTTGGCTGTCTTTCCCATTCCCTTCAGTGGCTGTTCCTAACCTCCATCACTCTCTCATCCCTGTATCCCATCCCTACCATATCCCGTCCCTAAACTCTTCTCCCTCAGCAAATGGTATTTCCTCATACTTTACAGGAAAAAAGTGTTGTCCTTTAGTTAAGATCTTTCTCATACTTCCCACAGAGACAGACTTTGTAACTGTGCCATCTTTTCCTCATGTCCTGCAGGAAAAAACTTCTACCCAAGACTGGTCCCTCTATCAGTTCTTTAGATCTTATCTCCACTCAATTACTCAAGGTCTTACTATCAATTACCTCTTCTCTTTCCTGTATCATCAACTTCCTTCCTCTCAATGTGATCTTTCCTTCAGCACCGTGTAAACATTTTTTAAGTTTGCCCCATATTAAAAAAGAAGCTACCCTTACTCCTTTTCTTCTCAATTGCCCATCCTGTAAAAGTTGTTTGTGCTTCCTGTCTCCACATTCTTCTGAAATTACTGTTTCTAAGATACTTTCAATGATATCCAGGTTTCTAAATGTAAAGGCCAGTTTTCCATGCGCTTACCTGACCTCCCTGCAGTATTTGAGGCTCTGGGTCACTCCTACCCTCTTCAAATGCTCTTTCCTGGATTCTAGAATAACATGCTCCCTTGTCTCACCTCTTAGCTCTCTGATCAGTCTTTTCAGCCTGCTTCCTGCACTCTTCTTCCTACTCATGTTAAAAAATGTCTAAAAACTAAAACACAGTAACAGTGAAGAAAATTCAACGTTTGGTTTCCTTCTCTTCTCCCTCTTTGTATTTTTACCAAGTCACTCGGTCACAGATCTGACTTCCACTGCCAATGCTCCCGCTCAGGTGATGCTGGGTCTGGGAACCACTCACCTGCAGGATGAAATCCTTACTCCTCAACATGACTCCAAGCTCCTGCATGAACTGGCTACTGAGGACCTCCCCAACATTCTCTGACCTCTTCCCTCCTTATGTCCTAAGTGCCAGCAAAAAAGATGAACAGTAGTTATTGTTTATTCAACGTTTACCAGGTCAAGTGGTTAAGAGCTGACTTGGAAGCCGGGAAGCTTAAGTTCAAACCCTAGATCTGGCGCTTGGTAGCTATGGGAACAAGAGCTCATTTAAAAGATTCCTTTGTGTTCTGCTTTCTCATTTGCAAAATGGAAATGGTAGTAGCAGCTAACTCATAGAGTCCTACAAATATCTGTAAAATGATTTGAACTGTAGCTGGCATGTAGTAAGTATTCAACAAATGTTAATGCTACGTAGTCATCATGTCAGGTAGTTTGCCAACACTGGCTTATCTCCAGGATTAAAAGACGTTATGAGTATCATGTTCTTATGGTAAAAGCCAGAAACTTGCTTCCTTCCCACCACCCTGCCTCCCTTGAACATAGGCATGTGATAAAAATATCATGCAAGACTTTGATTCTAAAGAGAGGGATGAGAGGATGAAGGCATCACGTAGAATCCATTTTCTGATGGGGATGGACAGTGGAAGGCACTTGATTTTAAACAATGAAGGAGGTTCGGATGTTTAATGCCCAGTGTCAGTAGTGCAGAGCGTGGTGTCTGTACCCAGGGGTGGCAGTGGGGTCTTTGCTGGAGCAGCTCTGCAGCATAGTCTAGGCATTTCACCTGGCTGGATACCCTCCAAGACTGACACCCCAGCCCTCACCTCAGTGGGCAGTCCAGTAACCCTAGCTGCAGTGAGCATGGGCTCTGGGTGACAACGTTTTCCCCTTTACTCCCAGACTTACATGGTAGTGACTTCATATAGTCACTAAACTCTGGGTAACTGCACCACCCTCTTTTTGTAACCCAGGGCTTTCCAACATTTTGTAACCAACTCACTGTATTAAGTACCCTCTGTTTAAAATATCTTTGAGGGTTTCTGTTTCCATTACTGACACAAAAACCAAAGAATGTAACATTTTTTTCCTGAATTCTTGGTAGAACATTATTATTTGTGATTAAACCTCCTCAAGGGAAAATTGTTTTTAAGTGGTCCTTGAACAAACCGTAATTGAATTGGAGTGCTAATTCTATGCCATGTATATAACTCATATATAATTCATATGCTATGATTTATAAAGTTTAAAGGCTTTGGTTTTATCAGATAATGAGGGTTGAAGATAGACTGCCTGGGCTCACAGCTTGGCTTTGGGACTTGCTTGGTGTATGAACTTGAGCAAGTCACCTAGTTTCTCTCTCCTTATTTCTTCACCTATAATGTGGAGATAAATTTAGTGTCCAGTTGCACAATGGTTCTGACAACTAAATGTGTCAATATATGTAAAGTGCTCAGGACAGTGCCTGGCATATTACAATCATTCAGTCAACGCTAGGTGTGCTGTTGCTATTGTTACTGTGTTGTTACTATGATGGTTTGGATATGGTTTGTTTGTCCCCACCAAAACTCATGTTGAAATTTGATCTCCAATGTGGCAGTGTTGGCAGGTGGGGATGGGAGGTGTTTGGGTCATGACTGGCTGGGTACCTTTCTCCTGGTAGTGAGTGACTTCTAGCTCTGATGAGGCTGGATTAGTTCTTGTGGGAATGGATTGGCGCCCCTGAAAGTGGGTCATTATAAAGCCAGGATGCCTTGTGGGTTTTTTCTCTTTGAATGTGTCTACTTCCCCTTTATCCTTCTCCGCCATGTTATGATGCAGCGTGGAAGCCCTCACCAGAAGCCAGAGCCATGACCTTGAACTTTCTGGCCTGAAGAACCATGAGCTAAAAAACAAAACAAAACAAAACAAACCCTCTTTTCTTTGTAAATTACCCAGTCTCAGGTATTCTGTCATAGTAACACAAAATGAACTAAGACAGTTATTATGCTGCTTTGTCCTGAAGCAAAAAGAAACAAGTCAAAATCTTTGTAAAAAAATCCTATCAAGTGATGAATAAGTCATCTTAAATCTGAAGTAAAAATAGTCTTAGTAAAAAGATAAGTGGTTGTCAAGGGTTGGGAGATGAAGGGATATACAGGCAGAGCTCAGAGGACTTTTAGGGCAATGCAATTATTCTGTGTGATACTATAATAGTGGATGCATGTCATTACACATTTGTCCAAACCCACAGAATGTACAACAAAAAGAGTGAATTCTATTGTAAACTATAAACTTTGGGTGATAACAAGATAGGGTCATCAGTTGTAACAAGTGTACCATTCTGGCAGGGGACGTTGATAGTGGGGGAGGACACACATGGCAGGGGTACGTGGGAAATCTCTGAACATTCCACTCAATTTTGCTATGAGCTAAAATTGCTCTAAAAATAGTCTATTAAAAAATTTAAATAGACCTAAAAGTTTTTTTGAAAAGAAAATCTTTGAACCAAAAAATTTGTATTCACCTTGTCTAGTTTTAGCAGGTAACAACATACACATCTTACAGTAGTTTAAACACTTTGAAAACTCTAATATATAAAAATCAAGAGAATGCCAGCAATAAAAAAATCTGTCTACATTAAATGCATTCAGTGCCCTCTCAGAAATCCACATTCCCATGAAAAGGGAGGAGAAAAGAGAGCAAAAGCAGATCTCAAATGTATTGTTCTCATTTGTCCTTCCTGATTTTTTTTTAAATTTTTGATGTGAAGACAAATGGCTTGTTTTCTCTAGTCCAACTCAAAGGGATTAATGACAACAAATATATTTATTGTGCACCTACTATATGCTTTCATTGTTCAGGGGACTTGGTGGGAGAACACTGTGAACAAGAGAGAAAGCCTTTGCTCTCATGAAGCTTAAAGTCTAATGTAATTCTCAAAAAAGGGACCTAATGCTATTTTATAAATTGTTGGTATTGTCCATGTTTATCTATTAATACTGCATATTAAATTAAAATTGACATTTTAAACTACTGTAACATAACATTTTGTAACATATTTTCATAACATATATGTTAAATCTGGGATCAGGCCTAAATTGATCTCTTTATATATACATTCATTTATTTTTAAAAATGTATCAAATGCCTGCCTACTCTGTACTAGAAAATGTGAAATTTTACTATAGTGAGCTAATTACTTTTTCAGAGATATTTCCTTTATGTAAAATTGGAAAACAGAATGGTGTTATTATAGATCTTACTGAGCACTTTTAATGGTGACTTTTTTGATTCCTTAAATGTATCACTCTCAAACTTTGGACCAATGGAGCATAAAAAAGTCCTAAATAATTTATACTAGAAATTCTCAAGGTAAAACATTTGCACACAGAGTTTTTCAAGAGGGAAGTATATATCACATGCTTCAATATGCATAACTATAGTTTTTTACTGAACTGGAATAAATAAAATTTTAGCAAATTCATCTCAGAGAACCAAGTACAAATAAAATTAATAAAAGTCCTCTACTTCCAACATGTCTACCAAAGCATTACATGTAACATCTAACAAACCACTGTTGTTATTGATCACAACTATGTAATGTCACAATCATTTGAGTGGGTATCTACTTCATTTAATTAAGAAATATTTAACTAATTCTCATACTGGTCTGCTATGAACTATATATTCCTATTTTCTATACAACTGGCAAAAAAGGAAGTATTTTAAATATGGTATTGTATAATAATAGATAATATTTATTGTTTACTTAATAAATCACTTTAGCTGTATCAACTCATTTAATCATATTATAATAAAGCTTAATGGGGCAGGTACTATTATCCCCATTTTAAAGATGAGCAAACTGAGACAGAGAGAGTTAAGTAACTCACCCAAGGTGACACAGACACAACAAGAAGAGCTAGAGCACGGATTTGAACCCTGTGTAGTCTGGTTCAAGGTCCTGCTATTGGCATTTCCCGACACTCTCCTAGACCAGTCTCCTTCTCAAAACAATTTGCTGATGTCTCTTCTTATTTGCTAAAACATAAGAGTTTTTTCTTCCATTTTTTAAATCCTAAGACAAATGTTCAAAACCATAACCTGCTTCTCTGTCTCATATTAAGTAATAATGGTTTCGGTGTTCGGGACATTGATTTAGATGCCTCCTTTTATCTCTGTGTTCTTTGGAAGCGTCTATAATTATAATGCCTATGCACTCAGACAAATATATAAGACATGCTTAACAAGAGAAAGATAAATTTTCCCCTGGTTTCTATTACATTTTAATAGTGTGAAGAATAATGCAGAGGACAGATAATGGAGCAAGGCAAGGCATCTTGGGAGGAAACTTTGATGTTTTTTGGCTGAATCACCAGACAATAACTCATACCTTGTCTGTCCTGTCCTAAATTACTGAGTCTTAAGCCAAAAAGAGAAGTAATGGTAACACTGAGGTGCAGTAGTACAGTAGTCCCCCCTCATCTGCAGTTTCATCTGCTGAGGTTTCAGTTACCTGTGGTCAATGCTGGTCTGAAAATATTAAATGGAAAATTCCAGAAATAAACAATTCATAAGTTTTAAATTGCATGTCATTCTGAGAAGCCTGATGAAATCCTGTGTTGTCGTGCTCTGTCCCACCGCAAGATGTGAATCCATCCCTTTGTGTACCACCCGTTAGTCACTTAGTAGCCACGTCGGTTATCAGATCGACTGTCATCGGCATCACGGTGCTTGTGTTCAACTAACCCTTGCTTTATTTAATAATGGCCCCAAAGTGCAAGCGTAGTGATGCTGGTGTGTTACTGTGATTGTTCCATTTTATTGTTACTTACTGTTAATCCTTTATGGTACCTAATTCCTAAAGTAAACTGTATCATAGGTATGTATGAATGTATAGAAAAAAGCATAGTATATACATAGGGTTTGGTACTATCTGAGGTTTTGGGCATCCACCAGGGATCTTGGAACATATCCCCAGTGGATAAGGGGCGCTACTGTATAAGCCATGTGATGTACATCTAATCTGTGCAGTGTCACAGATTGGTACTGGAGGAATGTACTGAATTATTAAAGTGTTTTAATTAGATTTTTTCTTGTACTTCTAATAAAAATTGCCCTTAGATAAGACATACAATGGGACTGCCATATAGTAAATTCCTCAATATAGAACAATTAAAACACTGTTAGAGCATTAAGCTAAGTTGTTTACCTATTAGATTCTATTAGCATAAATTTTTAGTGTAACAAAAATGCCATGTATAAAGATTCTAGAAACACATTAAGATAAATTGATAGGGTAAAATCTAACTCTGCATTCTTGTGTTTTCACACCCTTTTTGGCATGAGTGCCTTCCTTAACTAGTTTATTTACTTGCAAATAATTTAATTAGACAATTTTAGTTTTACTGGGCTCTGTGTTCTTCAAGTTGGGCATGTAGTGGAGGCATGTTCAGCTCCATGCTCAGGCTTTGTCCTTAGGGGAGCTCTCTGGGATAGAAGGTAACTGCCATTTGTCACTCTCACTTATCATTGTCAGGCTTCAAGTCGGGAGGCAGAGAGGTAAGACAAGTGACAAAACCCAGTCTTTCAAGACCCTTCTGAGGCTGTAATGCTAGTGGCAATGTGTGAAAGAGCTGCTGGTGCCCTGGGGAAAAGCACGGAGCTTCCCATTTAGAAAAACCTCCTGGATCCCTCCAAAGGCCATTCTTCTCCCTGTGGCTCCCATGAAAGGTGTGGATAGGAAACAAGGAAATCTGTTTAAATTTGATGTTTGTTCCAAATGTCACTTTTGGTGATATGATTTTGAAGGGAGAAATTTCATTATGATGGAAGTTCAATAACTTAGAGAGAAGACAGGAAATCATAAAAGAAGTGCAATCATTCATATTACCAAAACACCTCTACGTTCAGAATTTAAAGCACTTTTCAGTCTTGAAATGAGTACAGTTCTTACTGACCAAAGAAAGAGACAGATTTGTAGCCTACTGGTTCTGGATTTTTTTTTTTATCTTAATCATGCTAAGCAAAATACACAGTCCCTGATTTAAAAATATATATATATATACATATATATATAATTTGTGTATATATAAAGTATGACTACTTATTATATACATATATATTAATTATTTGGGAATACCATAATGTTTAAACAGAAATTTTTCACAAACCTTATATTGCTTGGAAAGCATTTTAAAATATTAATTTGAATTAATGGTGTGCTTATATGATACTTCCTAAAAAATGGATCTTTTACTTTCAAGTCCATTTTCATTGTTCTTAAAGGTGCCTTGATTATAATTAGAAACTTATTATTATTTAATATCTTTATTCTCCTCTTACAACATTTGCACTAGGCCTTTTTTTGTGTAACATTGTATGTTGCTATCACGTTAATCTTCAAAGTGATTGTGAAGAATCTACAGAGGTGATGGAGGTTAGCTTGTTGTACGTTGATTTGTTGTTGTTGTCCAACTAAGCAACACACAATAAAAAAGTCAGCAAGTTATTGATATTGCATAAATGATTCACCTTAGACATTGTTTTAGTGAACAACAGTCTCTTCTATCTCATCTCTGTACTGAGCCAATGGTCCTAACAGTATTGAGTTCTCAAAAAGTAATTATTTATAATTGCTGTAGCTTTACATTCTCTGCCTATCATTGTGTTTTACTATTCAATATTGTAACTACTGTACTACATTGGGAATGCTGATGATATCAACTCTGTGATATACACCTCTCCATTCTTTCTGCTTAGTCTTATTTTTAGCTCAGCTTTTTAATGACAAAAGATTTGATTTAAAATCAATATCTTTATTTCTGAAATCAGATCAACACCAACAGTAATAATTACCCACTGTTTATATATTGTAATTTTTTAAGTCAGTATCCATATTCACCACTATAATGTTTTGAAAGGCACACAGCCCATTGCTGTGCCTTGCTATGTCTGATCTGATCTACCAAAGCTTATGTGAAAACTAGAGGGCAAGAGATATTGCTATTAATATAAACAAAAGCAAGATTCCTGAGGGCCAGGGACCTGGGTTCTAATTCTGATTCTGTCACTTAATAGCATTGTGATGTCTGGAAAATTCTATTTTTGCATCTGTAAAACTGGAATAATATCTTGTCTCACTGAGTTGTTTTGAGGGTTATATGAGTTATGACTTAGTGTCTAAAACCATGCATAGCCTCTAACAGGTGATCAATAAATGTTAATTTCCTTTCCTTCTTCTGAGCCCCAGTTTCCTTATCTGTAAATCAGCAATAATACTTTTATAGTACAATGGTATACTGAAGTTGGCTTATACCAGCTCCTGGAAGCCAAGTATTAAATTTAGGAACTTTGTAAGCCTGTTTCAAAACACAGCCAACAACAAAAATTAAATTATATAAACTTACAATTGAGTAAATTATATTAAAAACAATGGCAATAAATATTCAGAACTTATCACTTTCTAATTATTTTATTACATCTTACTATTATCTATGCTTTTCAGGTTCTTCACATGTATTATATCTGCATGGTGTGGAAATACTGGAAAAACAATGCCACATTCAGTGAAGTCATCACGTTGGAAGCTTGAAATTGGCTATGGTGGGAATATTTATACCACGGAAATTATCAAATGTTTAAAGTCAGGTCTTTTTGTCCCTAGAGAGCTGGTTGCTAAACATTTATGAGTACTCTGCAGACCCAACTGATTCTGAAATGGAAAAGCTCTCTATGCACATATTAGAAATTCCTAAGTTTAAAATTTTAATATTCCTATAATTTCATGCTGAAATAGTATACAATAAGAGGAATCAATGCTATTAGTGATCATGGAAACATTAATAGTTAATGGCATGCTGACCGTAGCTTGGAGACAAGTGGTCCTAAAGATTGGGTATAAAAAATGATTGGATCTCTTGATTCAAATAAACATTAAAAATGTGACCATACATTTAATTGTACACTTAAAATGAAGTGTTGGTTGTATGTAGATACAGTTGGAGCACTATGTATGTACTCTATGGACTACTTTGAAAGAGTAGGTTTTTGAATGTAACAACATAAGTCAACTTGAGAGGTAATATATTTTGGAAAATCAGCTCACTACAAATTGTGACTGTAAACATTGTACTGTTAAATGCTTTGTAGTTTTCCCCCAATAAAAAAAAAATCCACATATTTCTTTTACCATGCCATGCATTACTTTGATACATGTAATTAATAAAGGTACTTTGAAATATGACTATAAAAGAAATGAAGATAGACGGCTGATGGCCAGCAAACACATGAAAAAATGCTCAGTGTCTCTAATCATCAGAAAAATGCAAATCAAAACCACAACTAGATATTACCTAAGTCCAGTGAGTATATGTCCTTTATGATTGGCTTCTTCTTTTTTTTTTTTTGTTTCTTAAAATAATGTTTTCAAGGTTGATTTAAATTGTAACATGTATCAGTACTTCATTTCTTTTTATGACCAAATAAAATTTCCCTATATGGATATCTACTGTGTGGATTTTGTTTACCTATTTGTATGTTAATGGATGTTTGTTTGGTTCCACCTTTTGGCAATTGTGAATTGTGCAACTGAGAGCATTGCCATATAAGCTTTCGTTAGAATTGAATATCTGTTTTCAACTCTCTTAGTTATATACCTAGGTGTGGAATTGCCGGGCCCTATGTGTATTCACATGAGGAACTGCCTGATGATTTTCCAAAGTAGCTGTACAATTTTACCCACTAGCAGCATAGGTGGGTTTTGGATATTTTCCCATCCTTCCCAATACTTGTTATTGTCTTTTTGACTCTATCAATCCTAGTGGGTTTAAAGTGGTATCACAGTATGGTTTTGATTTTGATTTCCCTGATGACTATCAATAATGAGCATCTTTTCACGTGTTTATTAACAATTTGTATATTTTCCTTGAAAAATGTTTATTCAGATCCTTCACATATTTTATAATGTGGTTATTTGTCTTTTTAATATTGAAGTATAAGAGTTCTTTACATGGTCTTTGTAGACGCCTCTAATCGGGTGTATAATCTGCAAATATTTTTTCACATTCTGTGGATCATCTTCTCATATGGTCTATTTTGAAATGCAATATTTTTAATTTCTGATGAAGTTCAAATTATTTATTTT
Organism: Lepilemur ruficaudatus; assembly: GCA_963574885.1. Lineage (NCBI taxonomy): Eukaryota > Metazoa > Chordata > Mammalia > Primates > Lepilemuridae > Lepilemur > Lepilemur ruficaudatus. The sequence continues at coordinate 1,416 of CAUYRT010003910.1, read as the reverse complement.
TAAAATTTTATTGTTCATGCTTTTGGTGTCATAGTTCATGTTTGTGCTTTATAAAAATAAATCTTGTACCCCTGTTTACCGTATCTTATTCTTTCATACATCATTATTGTTATTAAACAATAGCCAATAGTGTATTACTAAATACAGTGAATATAAGAAAAATAAAAATAATTTTCAAAGAGTGTAAACTTATGCATGTGAGTTTAGACATTAATGTATTAGTGAGTTTCAAAACTCTTCAAAACATTAAAAATAAGTGAAACAGATGTTAGTATCCCAATAGAGGATATTACGGGCAAAAGACTTAATTAGAGGCAAATCAAGACATGTATCAGTAAAGATTAAATAGATGCCACACCTAGTTTAAAACAATTAAATGTGTAACAAGTGCTAATTCACACACCTGGTCACCCTGTCACTCTCGCTTACATAATCTGCTTTATCATTTTAAATTTCCCTATGATAAAAGCAATAGACGTGGGGGGGGCACTGTGGAGGGGTGGGATATGCTTGAAAAGTAGTTTGGTAGTGGAATTAGGGGTCTCGATAGGGGAAAGGAATTCCTCAAAAACTGATTCAGGTGATTAACTGTACATCTCGGTAAATCCACTGAAAATCATTTAATTGTACACTTAAAATGGAGTGTTGGTTGTACGTAGATACAGTTGGAGCACTATGTATGTACTCTCTGGACTACTTTGACAGAGTAGATTTTTGAATGTAACAAGATAAGTCAACTTGAGAGGTAATATATTTTGGAAAATCAGCTCACTACAAATTGTGACTGTAAACATTGTACTGTAAATGTTTTGTAGTTTTCCCCCAATAAAATTAAAAAAAAAAGAAAAGAAAACATACAAATAGCATACAGGTATATGAAAAAAAGTGTTCAACATATCTAATCATCACAGAAATATGAATTAAAACCACAGTGAGATATCACCTCAATCCAGTTAGAATGGCTACTATCACAAAGACAAAAGATAACAATTATTGATGAGGATGTAGAAAAAAGGGAACCCTTACATCCTGTGAGAATATAAATTAGCACAGCCATTTTAGAAAACAGTATGGAAGTTGCTCAAAACATTAAAAATAGACCTACTATAGGATCTGGCATTCTGGATATATATCCAAAGAAAATGAAATATACATACTGAAAATGGGTACAGTATGTCGAAAAGACATCTGCACTCCCATGTTTATTGCAGCACTATTCACAATAGCTAAGATACGGAATCAACCTGAGTGTTTAACGACAAATGAACAGGTAAAGAAATGTGACATATATGCACAATGGAATACTATGCAGCCATAAAAAGAAAAAAATCTTGTCATCTGTGACAACAGGGATGAAGCTGGAGGACATTATGTTATGTGAAATTGTCTTTTTAAGACCTTTCTGGAACTCTCTAT